>CAUYRT010005592.1:0-26991 GCA_963574885.1 Lepilemur ruficaudatus
GAGACCCCGTCTCTACTATAAATAGAAAGAAATTAATTGGACAACTAAAAATATATGTAAAAAATTAGCCGGGCATGGTGGCACATGCCTGTAGTCCCAGCTACTCGGGAGGCTGAGGCAGGAGGATTGCTTGAGCCCAGGAGTTTGAGGTTGCTGTGAGCTAGGCTGATGCCACGGCATTCTACAGCCCGGGCAACAGAGTGAGACTCTGTCTCAAAAAAAAAAAAAAAAACAATAGACAGCAAAGCATAGTGAAAATGTCAGTGAGGCCTGAACTCTAGTTTCAGCTCCCTCACAGGCTGTGAGAGCCTCAGACAGGTCACTTCACCTCTCACTCCAGGTTTCTCATCTGCAACGTGAGAAAGAGAAGGAGCAGGGGACAGAGAGAAACTACGTAGTCTTTACAAGTTGCTCCAAGTGTAAAATCTGACAGTTCAGTGTCTTTTTCATAAATTGGTACTAAGTATCACAAAGTGGTCTGCTTTTGCCTATAGGAATTATTTTAAATAATCTGGGGTTAAGTTTCTTACGCCTATCCAGTCTGCATCGTGAATTCTCCTCCTTGCTGTCCTCTGTCCTGCTTGCAGCACCAGGAGGGAGGTTACAAAGAAGTAGACTAAGAATTTGCTTCAGGGTAAAATCTAATGGAGAGTTTAAGTGTAGTTTTCTGCCTAGTTGTAGCATGATTTATTTGAAACATCCTTCCTTTGGTATTCAACTTAAACATTTAACTGCAAAAAAAAAAAAAAAAAAAAGAAGAAGAAGAAGAAAGAAGTTATAGACATTCAAACAAGAGAAATCAGAAATGCATTCCTGATTCCTCTCCTTTCACTATTCAGACTCCTGGTTATTTTTAATGGTCCATCAGTTTTTTCCCTTGGTTTGGGGAAACCAGGAGCTGAGGGGGATGCTTAGTAGTACTTATTATATTACTAGCTTAAATTGATGGCTTCTAATGAATCTTATCTCTCCTCGGCTAGAGAAGTCAGTATTATCCAGTCAGTAGCTAATCAATTGATTAACTAAAAGAGATAAGCCAGCCTTTGGCACAAAGCATACATGCCATTCAATCTAGATTATTTTCTTTAAAACTTGTTGCTACCATAGCATTCAATACTTGAGGCTCAGAGGTATAGATCGTCTGAAATGGTAGATAGTTATTTTCCTGTTGAACATTTGGTGTAATGTGTATTTTTCTAGGGCCAGAAGAAAGAATGTAACAATGAAGGAGTGATCTGCTACCCTTGAAACCTATACTGGGATTATCATCCAGTCATTCAATGCATATTTAATAATTTTGCACTTTGTACAAGGCACTATGCTAGCCCTGGATACATCAGTAAAGCGAGACTAAGTCCTGTCCTCATGAAGGAAGACCAGCAAGAAATACAGTAAATATAGTAAATGAGTGAAGTATATAGTCTGTTAAAAGGTGATGCATACCGTGGGAAGGAGAGAGCAAGATGAAGGGAGAGGAAGGGTGCCAGGGTGGGGGTTGGGGGTTTGCAGTTTTAAGTGGGGGTGAATAGGATTGTGGAAAAGCTGACCTTCAAGCAGATCCTTGACTTTGAGGGAAAGGCCTGTGTGGAAATAGAAGGGAAGGGCATTTGAGGCAGAGGGACCTTCTCTGCGTGCCCAGCATGCTGTGCTAAGTGCTATAGGGGCACAGATGAGTAAGACATGGTTTCTGCCCCTGGGCAATTGACAGGCTAGAAACAAGATTCAGGCTTGTAAATAAGTGCAGTGAAGCATTATGGTAAGGGAGAATTCTTCTAAAGGTCTCTGTATTGAATAATACAAGCTAAGTAGCAATATGAGGAATTAGTCCCATTTCAAGAAGGAAGCCAGGACAGGTGATGGACTAAAGCATCTCCTACCAGGAAAGCTGCTTCTCACCGAGGCCCCACACTGCCTTGAGGCCCTCTGAGGGGGCATTTGATCTTTAGCTTCAAGCCTCTTCTGGGCCTCACCGTAACCCTGGTTATGCTGAACATGGGCGTTCATCTTCCCTAACCCAGAGCAAACCTTGGCCTCTCTGCATCATTTGCCACCAGTGCCCTGTGTTGTTGGGAAGAGACGGATTGTCAGCCCCCAAGGCCTCGCTCACCACACCTGACCTTATGGATTCCCGACATCACAGGCAGAGGATGATTTTTCAGGTCCCTCTCAAGACCATCTATTCAGACTCTTCTTACTTTCATTCTTGCCTGTTCTGACAGCAATGGAAAAGGCCCCCCCTCACACCTCCAGCAGTCTTTACCTCATGCTCTACTGTCACCAGTAAGTAGGATATTTTAATCCCATTTTTATGGTTTAGGAGGAGACAGGTACTGAGAAGTTAAATAATCTACCCCAAATCACACGGCTGTGAATGACGGAACCTGTACTTTTTCTGCTGCATCAAGCCCCCTGTCCATCCTCCATTGCTTTCTGCCAACCCTGGGGGGCTTACGTGAAAAAGGAAACCATATGTTTAAGATACTGGTCAAAAGGTGCAGCATCCTTCTAGGGACGCTTACTACCGTGTCCTTAATGCAGCAGCTCCGCACAGGCCACTAGCAGTGGGCCATCCTGTTTGTGGCTGCCAGGGTCATTTTTCTCTCCATCATAGTTCTTCCTCTCCAAGAACCTTCTTTGGTTTCCTGTTGCTTTATATAGTAAATCTTCTTCCGTAGTTTAGCATTCTGAGTCCTCCTTTTACTGGCTGTTCACTCACCCATCTCTCCAAAAAGACTTCGTTTTCAACCCTTGGTGCTCTGGCTCAGCTGCTTCCCCCACCCACATAGGATTTAGTGGCATTAGAGACCTGTCCCTTCTCGAGGGCCTTGCCAGTGCCTCCTCTTTGTCCATGTTTCTGCAGTACTTAGAAATCTTCCCAGATAACCCTACTCCAGGAAACTGTCCCCAGATGCTATGGCTCTCAGCCATTATTAGTTTGTATTTGCTGATGTGTTACTTGGTAGTGATCCCTGAATATTTATTTGCTTTTGCCATCGAAATTGTAATCACCCTGAAGGCACAGACCAAATCTCATAATTCCATAAGTACCTAAGAAAAGTAAATTCTTGTTAATGCTTCGATTGGCTGACGTCTATTTCATCTTTTATTTACCAGGTTTACAAATTTTTAGCATTCTGAAAATTTTCACTCTCATTTACAGAAACATCAAATTCTAATAATCAGAAAATAAAGTTTAAGGCCCTGCACACAGAAGTTTTGAGTTTCACTTTTAAACTCACTTCTTAATCCATCTCAGGGTTTCCAGTTGTTCGCAGTTAATTCTTCTTACCAAGGGTGTATTACGCTTGCTATTGAATGATATGGAAAGAACGGCCTTTCTTTCCTGCATAACTGACTTTACTTTTGTTCATAGGTTGAAATCAGCCCCTCCATTTCACTGCAGTATTATATTGGTGGCATTTTTATTTAGGGAGAAAAAAAAAGCTTTCTTCCACATGAACTTTTGTTACAAATCAGTTTATTGGAACCAATCAATGGGCAAGACCTATGAAAGGGTGTGGATTATCTGGTTTTTCCTTTGTGTGGCAAAAGGCTTAGATGCTGCTTAGTACTTTGCTCATTCTTCATCATGTAAAGAAGTGTTTTTTTGAAGGATCAACACCTGACTGAGCCCTGCCTTTTTCATGGAAATGTTTTCACCTGAGTTGCTTCTTATGGTACTAAGAATTAGTTAACTAATACTTATTTAACCTTGGAACAATGTTTATCGTAATCCGATTGGCAGATAGTTATTTTATTTAGGCCTTTTCTTTATAGCATCAGGACTAGCAAATCTCAGTAAGGAGTATGCTGGGAATAATTTCTTTCCCCCAGATAGGTTATCACTCTACTTTTTCTGCGTTCCTTCAAGGGGCACGTTTGGGCACTGGGGACTGAAGGCTAGTAGCCACACCAGCAAGGTGGAGCTTGCCTCTTGGGTTGAGCTCTGCATTTATTTTTAAAGCTGCATCCCCTTTTCATGCTGCTGGCAGCTTTTCCCTCCAAGTGTATCCAGTGTGATTTATCACATTAATACATTCAGAGCTGCTTTTTCATGATAAAGCTTCCTTATGAACATTACCAGTAATTAATATACAAAATGACCCAGCGCATTTTAATCATTTGGTAATGCTTTCAGTGTTTTATTAAAGATGACGCTTTACAAGTCAAGACCTGAACTTGCCTGGGTCATGACCTCTTTTCAGTGTTTGCAGTCTTGTTAAACAAGAAGAAAAGCAAAACATGAATTAGCGTCTCCATTATAAGTTGCTCTATATTTCCCAATCTTTCAACACTTTGAAGAGCACAGTCACTGTTAGTGTAAGTTTCACTAGGAAAATGGCAATAATTTTAAAAGTCCAGCTTTCTGGAATGAGTAAGAAGCTTCTTCCTCAATGCCATTCTTCTAGAGCCAACACTGTGCTCCGTGAGAGAGGAGCAAGATGAGGGAGTTTTAATTGTGGTCTAGGGCGGGGGTCAGGGGGAAGTAAAAAAACTAAGGAAAAAGGGAAGTAAGTAACAGTTACCTTTAACTCTACTGAGGCTGTGCCAGCATGTGTGGCCTTTGGCATCTATTAGGCTTCAGGGATATGTGCCCAAACTTGCCGTTAGAATTTAGTGTTAAAAAATACTTTGCATATAAAAGCACCACTTTTTTGTTATAGTAGAAATTTATATGTCTGTACCTGTTTGTAATTACCCCAAGACCCTGGCTTTTGTTTTTGTTATTTTACCCTTGGACTTACGTACTTCTGCTCCTTGGGCTTAGAATGTGCTTCCCCTTCATCTTCCTAATCAACCTACTCATTCCTTAAGACTCAGTTCAGGTGTTGTCTCCTCCAGAGAAAGAAGCTTTCTCCACCACATTTCTTCCCTCTACCTGACATCCTCGTGTATAATATTAATACCTCCACCTTTCTGTGTTGTATTATTATATTTTTCTATCTTCCGTCCTCTCTATGCAAGGACTATTCCATATTCATCCAGGAACTTGATGAAGTCTATTGATGAGCATTTGGTTTTAATCTGTGATTCATAGGATGCTGCTGTCTCCTAGTCTCTGCACAGTCATCTGTTATGCTAATGGAGAATTGAACCGGATGGTGTCAACTTTGTTTCTTTGATATGCCTTTGTGTATGGTGGCACATGATCCATTCTTGACACAGAAATGGGCAAAAACAATGAGTAAGATTGAGAAAGGCTAGCATGCCTTATTGACAGTAGTGGCATAATGTTTACAAAACCCAAATTGAAATTGTTTTGGCACCTGGTCTTTGATTTCTTAAAACCTTTCCTGCTAGTACATTTATTTTAATGTCCTAAGTTTCTAAGACCCATGAGTAGGTTTAATGATTGTATTAAAGATTTATCTATAGATAGGTGTGTATCATAAATCTAGCAACATAAGTTTAAAGATTTCTTCTTCCATTTTCCAAGTAAACTTTTTTATTAATGTATGTTTCTTTATGAAGAGAGACAGTGTATGATTTGGATCTGGATCTGGATTTTAATCTTGACTTCATCATTGATTAGTTATTTGGCCTTGAACAAATTACTTATATCTGTGCAATTCAAAAGCCTCATCAGTAAAAATGGGGATAATACTCATACTTAATTCTCATGATTATAGTGAACATTAAATGAGATGGATCTGAAGAGATGCCATACTGTAAACAGGATTAAATGGAAGTCTCCATATTAAGTGGTGAGATACCCAGACCCATCATCCCGTCAGTTCCCAGTATGCTGGCAATGGGGCTTTGTGGCCTTCAGGAAGGAGATTGGAGGCTTCTGCTCTGGGAAAAATTTACATATACTGACCTTTGAGGGATGCCGATAATCAGCCAAGTCTTCCCTGATCATCCCATAGTGAAGCCCTCAGACACAGAGCTTTTAGTTTAACTCTTAAATATGAATAGTCATCCATTTATCACAAGATGCTTGAGGACAGCCCCCAGCAAACAAATAAGGAAAAAGGAACTCAGAGGAAACAGAGACAAAGCAGGGAACAGAATAAAACATTTTCTTTATAATACTCAAAGAATCTAAATGAAGATATTATATTCATAAAATATAATATGATGTATTTATAAAAGATAATATTCAGAAAAATAAGAAAAACCTCTCAGAAATAAAAAATAATATAAAGGCTGGAAGATAAAGTTGATGCTAACCCAAAAAGAAGGAGAAAGAAATAAAAACTAGGAGCAAAAATGTAAGAAAATTATAATAGAAGATTAGTTCTAGAGAAGCAGTAACCAACTCTTGGAGGTTCCTGGTGCAGGGGACACAGATGAATGGGAGGAAATCTCAAGGAAATAATCCAAGATATTCCCTAGAACTGAATGATTGGAATTTCTAGTTTAGAAAGGACTCATCTAGTGCCAGCAATATGAGTAAAGAAAGACCTATCTTGAGGTACATAACTTTCAAATTATCGAACATGGAAATAAAAGATTCTTAAAATTTAAATGTATTTTTTAAAAAAAGGTTAAAGCCAGGCACAGTGGAGCATTACTATAGTCCCAGCTACTCAGGAGGATGAGGCAGGAGGATCACTTGAGACCAGGAGTTTGATGCCACAGTGAGCTATGATTGCGCCTGTGAATAGCCACTGCACTCTAGCCTCGGCAACATAGCAAGAAAAAAAAATTAAAAATAAAAAAGCCAGGTTAGAAACAAAGGGTCAGAGATCAGACCCTGATTTTTTTCTAGCCAGCAGTACTAAAAATTAAAAGACAATAGAGCAACACCTTCTAAATTGTGAGATAAAAATTATTTCTAACCTTATTTTCTGTACCTAGTCAAATTATTAAGTATAAGATAGAAGGTACAATATTACAGACAGAATAAAGGCATTTCCAGACATGCAAGGTCTTTAAAATTTTACCCTCCCCGCTTGCACCCTTCCTCAGGAAGATTCTGGGTATATGTACCACAAAAAGGTATAAATTAAGAAAAAGGAAAGCAAGGATACAGGGAATCTAACAGAAGAGAGAGAGAAGTTCTAGAACTACAGCTGTGCTGCAGGCCTAGAAAGCTATCAGTTCAGATTGAACTATGAGGACAGAGGACTCCAGGAGGGGAATGTCTTCAAGAAAATAACACAATCTCAAATGTGTTTGAGCACACTGAAAGGAGACTCACAGTGTTTGTTAGGGGACGAACTTGTGATAAGTAGCTGGTAAACTAAGCAAAGGAGAAAAAGGCAATTATTAACTCTAGTAAAAACAAAATGTTGCCCAAGAAAGGAAATTTAATCATACTCCATATGGCTTAGCTGTAAATCATATTTACATAATCATAATAAATGTAGAATATAGATTCAACTAAAGACTATGAAATAACTATGTTGGAAGGATGAGAAGGGGGCATTTATTTGGGGGTAGTCCAAAATTAATACTAAATCTTTCATAGTAGGAGGTCAATAATATTTAAAGCTGAAAATAAAAGTCTGAAAATAGTAGTGTAATCTTGTTATTTAAAGATAAAGAAGTAAATATTAATACAAGAAGAAAAGCTAAGAGTTGAAAATGGTTGTCTCTGGAGAGAGGGAATTGGGAATGGCAGCATAAGCCTGGTGTGGTTTTCATACATTTTTTATGTTTTGGGGGGTTAAAAATAAAAATGAAATTTAAAAATATTAAATGAGACAATTATGTAAAGCACTTAGCCTATGCCTTTCACAGTTAAGTGTTGCATAAATGTAAACTGTTACTGCCCTGTTCCTTCTTTTTAGAAGGCATAATAAAGCCTTGCTAAGCCAATACAGCTTTCCACTCATTCTCTTTTTTCCCCAATTCCCACCATACACGTGCCACGTTGTCTCCGAGGAAGGAATTACAGACATGCCCTTCAGTATCCTTCTCTTTGGTTTGTGTCTCTCCCTGATATATTAATCCACTGTTTTATCGATGTAAATGAGAAGGAGTTGTTCAGATGTTGCCACTTTCTGAATCATTTTGTTGGTACCTTTTTTTAGATTTTCATGATGAAAATTTTGAATTTTTTTCTTCTCTTTTGCCTAATCATTTGCATTTCTGTGATAATAAACGGATTTTACACATTTGGTTCAGGCTTACTCTAGTTTCCTAATTAGTCTCGTTGTGTGTTTTTTAACACGTTTTCTTCCTGTGATCAGGGCCGCAAGCTTCTTATCATTGGGACCACCAGCCGCAAAGACGTTCTTCAGGAGATGGAAATGCTTAATGCCTTCAGCACCACCATCCACGTGCCCAACATCGCCACAGGAGAGCAGCTGTTGGAAGCTTTGGAGGTGAAGATGAGTCCGTGGACTGCACCCTGTTTACAAGAAAGGAGTTGAGGCTGAAATAATGCTAAGGGGTCCCACAGCTGTTGCACATGGTGTTTGGTTTCTGTGTTAACCTAGAATATGGGACCCTGGGATATTATAGGTTGAATATACCTCATCCGAAATGCCTGGGACCAGAAGTGTTTTGGATTTTAGATTTTTTTTTTGCATTATACATGTAAGTATAATGCAATATTCCATTATATCCCTAATTCAAAAATCTGAAATCTGAAATGCTCCAAAGAGCATTTACTTTGAGTGTCATGTCGGTGCTTAAAAAGTTTTGGATTTTGGCCGGGCGCAGTGGCTCACACCTGTAATCCTAGCACTCTGGGAGGCCGAGGCAGGTGGATAGCTCAAGGTCAGGAGTTCAAGACCAGCCTGAGCAAGAGTGAGACCCCGTCTCTACTATAAATAGAAAGAAATTAATTGGACAACTAAAAATATATATATATATGTAAAAAATTAGCCGGGCATGGTGGCGCATGCCTGTAGTCCCAGCTACTTGTGAGGCTGAGGCAGAAGGATTGCTTGAGCCCAGGAGTTTGAGGTTGCTGTGAGCTAGGCTGACAGCCACGGCACTCTACAGCCCAGGCAACAGCGTGAGACTCTGTCTCAAAAAAAAAAAAAAAAGAATGGCACTGTTTCCAGATCAGGGTTTGTATAATACATACGCTTTCCTCCCTTTCTACCTGACTTCTCATGATTTCAGTCTCAAATGCCATATTGTCAAAGAGGTTTTCTGAACTCCAAATCTACATTACGTTACTCTTTCTCATAGCAGTCAGCTCTTTCCCTTTATAGATGAAAGTTGTGATCCTTGCCACAAATTTACCTATGAACTTACTTGATTCATGTTTATTGTCTTTGCTAGACTTAAAGGTCTATGAGTTCAGCGGCCATGTATGCTTTTTTTTTATAGCATTATATGGGCAGCAGTTGATCAAGAATAATCTTTTAGCTAAATAAAAAAGAGTCAATAAGAACTTGAAGCTATACTTAAAAATCTGACAGAAAAGGCCAGGCGAAGTGGCTCAGGCGTAGGATTGCTTGAGCCCAGGAGTGTGAATTTGCTATGAGCTAGGCTAACACCAGAGTGAGATTCTGTCTCAAAAAAAAAAAAAAAAAAAAAAACCTGACAGAATATAAATTGAGATATTACTAAGTATAATTTTAAAAGGTTTTTTGTTTTGTTGTTTCGTACTGGAATGCACAATAGTAATGTAATTTATGGCTTGAATCTTTCTGGAAACTCTGATAATTAAATTGTTATTTCTATTGACATTGCACTCTGTGCAATAAAAAAAACCCACCTCTCTGATATACATAAAATCCATAAGAAAGGCCTCAATTTTCTCATCTGTAAACTCTGCAGAGTTGCTGTGAAGACTAAGTGAGACAACATTTAAATTCCTGCATACTAGATGCAGAAGAGTATATTCTTTTACTTGAAACAGGCAGGCATGTATCTGATAATCTCTTTCTCAACCCCAGAAACCAATCAAATCCTGATTGCCTTCCACTCCTGGGAAGTTGTCTCTCTCTCTCATGACTAATCCCTCCACATATATTCTGGAGGGTTCCATTACCTCTAGTATCTTCAGAGATCCTCCCCATCGGTTATCCTACCTATCTGTTTCCTGTATCCTCAGCCTCTCCTGCTGTATTGGTTCCATACTCAAGACTTCTCTTTTAAAAAAATAAAAGTATATGTATCTATATCTAGATTCTACCAACCATATCTGAACATCCTTCAGAACCAACCTTCTTTTCACTTCCCAGTATTCCCTATCAGGCCCCAGATGAATTGTAATCTAGCATTTATCATCAATTTGTTGATCTATTTAGGATCACAGCCGACTTTTTAAAATTTCTAAGTATAACAGGTATTTTTCAATCTTCAACTTTATTTAACATGATCGCTTTGTAACATTTTAACATTGTCTGTTCCTTCTTTTTTTGTTTTGAGACAGAGTCTCACTCTCTTGCCCGGCTAGAGTGCCGTGGCATCGGCCTAGCTCACAGCAACCTCAAACTCCTGGGCTCAAGCAATTCTTCTGCCTCAGCCTCCCGAGTAGCTGGGACTACAGGCATGTGCCACTATGCCCAGCTAATTTTTTCTATATATTTTTAGTTGGCCAATTAACTTCTATTTTTAATAGAGACGGGGTCTCACTCTTGCTTAGGCTGGCCTTGAACTCCTGACCTTGAGCAATCCACCCGCCTCGGCCCCCCAGAGTGCTAGGATTACAGGTGTGAGCCACCCCGCCAGGCCTTGTTCCTTCCTTCTTGAAACTAACTTTCAACCTTGGTTTTTTTGATAATCTCTTCAAAAGTTTTTATTTATATTTTTATGAAATGGTCTTCTTTTGTCTTTCTCTTTTTATTTTACCCAAACCCAGGGCTTTCAGTACCATTTATACACTAATGTTACACAAATCTAAAAATCTAAATCTCTAAGATTGAAACTGTAGGACCTGAGTATCTCCATCTGCATTTCCCTCCCTCCCCCACTTTTCTTCCCTTTCCTTTTACCCCTCTTCATTCCCCCTCATTCAGTCATGGCCTATTTCCTATGCATCTCTCTCAAATCATCTCAGATACATCTTAGCTCAACCACTTCATCGAATGTATAAAATCACTCAATTTGATATTTACCTCATATCCCTCTAATCCACATTATACACTGCTGCCAGATGATGTCAACTTCCTGTTTAAAATCTTCCAATGGCCCTTACAAACCTTTTTAATTAAGTCTAAATTTGTTGGCATATTATTATTATACATGATCCTCCCACCCTCTTAGCTTCCTGGTCTCTAGCTTTATTTCTGAGCATTTCTCTATTCATTTATTCCACTGACCATGCTGTCTCTCCCTAAGACAGGTGTTTTTTTTTTTTTTGCTTCTATGCCTTAAGCACAGACTGTTCCTTCTGTTAATAAAATCCTCCCATTTTGATCACCCCTCTTCAAGTAAATAAAACTTTTACTGGATTTTTTAAAGCCTTTAGTTAAGCTTTACTTCCTTTGGTGGCGGTGGTGGGGAATCTACCCTGCACCATGCTCATGGACTGATGTAGAGATAATCTCCTCAGTGAAAACTTTTGTTTTTTGTGTGCATATGCATATATTAGGTTATGAAGCAAAATGTCCTTTATGTATGTAAAGTCCTTACTGCCCTAAATCTTTATTTGATTAATAAAAGAGACATTGAGGTCCCTTAAAAATCTTGGAACAGGCCAGGCGTGGTGGCTCACGCCTGTAATCCTAGCACTCTGACCTAGCACTCTGGGAGGCCAAGGCGGGTGGATTGCTCAAGGTCAGGAGTTCAAATCCAGCCTGAGCAAGAGCGAGACCCAGTCTCTACTATAAAATAGAAACAAATTAATTGGCCAACTAAAAATACATATAAAAAAAAACTAGCCGGGCATAGTGGCACAGGCCTGTAGTCCCAGCTACTCGGGAGGCTGAGGCAGAAGGATCGCCTAAGCCCAGGAGTTTGAGATTGCTGTGAGCCAGGCTGAAGCCACAGCACTCACTCTAGCCCGGGCAACAGAGTGAGACTCTGTCTCAAAAAAAAAAAAAAAAAAAAAAAAAAGCTTGGAACAAAATGTAATGTTTCAGATATAAGCTTGACAACACAAGTTACTAAATAACATTATTTTATTTGCAAGTAACTGATGTGCAGAGAATAATTGTTACTTTTGGGGGTGGGTATGGCAGACCTAAAGAGTAAAAAATTATTCTTACACAAAGCAGGATATCAACCAGAAACAAAATATCTATGGCTATGATGGGCTCTAAAAAGAAAAAAAAAGAAAAGAAAAAATATCTAGGTCACAATCTGCAGATGGCATTTTGGGAAAAAGTTTATTACATGAATTACCTAATTGATTTTAATTTTCTAAACATACTTAAGAATAATCTAAATCAGAAGCTAAACAACTTCGTTACTATTGATAAACTGATAATGTATTTTATTTTTGTTCCTGGATGCACTTGTTTACTTGGGACTGGAATGGAGACTTGACAATAGACCAAGTTAATGAGGTTATTTCAATCTTCCTTCTTCCTTCTGACCTACATTAAGCATATACTGCTTATTTTCTTAATCCTATTCTTTTAATGTGACTATATCCTCAAAATATATCTTAAATACTCCAAAACTGCCATAATGAAAGTAATTTCTTTACCTGTAAGTAGTATTTTTTTTAAAATTGTAAAGGCCTCTAACTCTATTGACAATTCCAATATCATTTCCTCAGATACTTTAAGAAGATATCATGGGGGAAAACTGAAAATAAATTCATAGCTAGAATTATTTCTTGTTTGCTAATGATCTCCCACAGGTCATGATCTAACAATATAACACACAGATTATGTGAATTTTTTTTTTTTTGCTTTTGCTTTAAAGAGAGTCAATTTTGGCAATATTGCAGAAGGAAAAAAAAGCAGCATAGGGAAATGTAACCAAATGTAATAAGATTTGATCCAAATTCTCTTTGATTTTGTGTCACTTTATGCACATTATTAGCAGCTTTAGTTCCTTCAAGTGCAAGATGACACATATCCATTGCCTTCATCTCAAAGACGACGTGTGGTGATTAATGAGCTAATGCCTATAATACAACTTGAAGCTCTAGCATAAAGGCACTATAAATACAAAACACTTTCTCAACAAATCCACATGAGACGATTTTCAAATGAAAAGGGTTTAGAGGTTGTCTACAAATGAGTATAAGTTAATGAAATGTACTACTGCACTGACTGGTTCTTCCCATCAATATTTTAGAATAGGTGATAAACACTTATCAAATAATGACACATAATTATAAACTGTAATAAATGCTACGAAATTAAAGTACAGAGTGCTATATGAGAACAAAGTGGGGGGGCAGGAGGTAGGCACTTTTACTTGTTTTATCTTTTAATCTTAATAATATTTTTCTCAGGTTATCATCCTTTTACACATGAGGAAATCAAGACTTCAGGTTAAGTTAATTAACTTGTCAAGGTTCACACAACCTCTAAGTGGGAGAGCCAGGAACACAGGTTTAACTTGAAGACTATATTCTGTCTACTATTCCTGGATTTTGCTAATATCTACATAGCGAATACCCTCACTGACTACATATCTTTGCTCATTCTCGCCTACTCAATAAGGCCTATGTACCACCCTATTTAATAGGTCAAACTACCTCCTTTGATCCCTTGCCCTTCTCTATTATTTTTATTCCATACATTCAAATAGTATTTAAATTTAGTCTGAAATTCTACTGTTATCACTTAAAAAATCCTAGCTATAATAAAAAGTGATGAAAAGACATGTAAAACAAACTAGGAAATGTGTAAGATACAGATGATGATTAAGGCTTAGTATTTAAGAGTGCCTGCTCACATTCTATGAGCAGAATATGAGACACAGGTGAAACCTAAGTATCAGAGAGTACTCTAAAGCAGTGGTTCCCAAAACTTATGAATTTCAAAACCTAGTTAAATTAAAAAAAGGAAAAAGTTGAAATGACACAGTTGCCAAATTTTAATTTTGCTACAATGAGATTAAGAATTAAATACAATTACTATCACCGTAATTTCATCAGAATATCTTAACATTAAAAAAGACATAATTTTGTATAAAGGATAGTTATTTTTATTGAATAAATTTAGATTCATAAGTACCTTATTATATAAAAATAGTTCCATGTGAATTTAAGATCTAAAATGTTCAATGTAATACTTTAAGAAGATGCTTTAAAAGAATCTTTATAACCTCAGTATAGAGAAGACTTTCTTTAAAAAGAAAAAGCAGAGATCATAAAAGAATGATAAATGTGACATTAAAATCAAAATCTTCTGGTCACTAAAAGACACCATATTTGAAGTGAAAAAGCATGCTAAAGGCTGAAAGAAGACATTTTCAAAGTCTACCAAGTATTGTCATAAACAATACATAATTGCTTACAAGTCAGTAAGAACAAGATAATCCCATAGAAAAACCGAGCAGGTAATTCATAGAAAAAGAATATGAAAGCCAATAAATAAATGAAAGTATTCTCTGGAGAGATGCAAATAAAAACTACAATGAGGTACCGTTTCATATTCCTCAGAATGGCAAAAATTAAGAAGTCTAAAATATCTGGAAGGCAGAAAAACAGATCCTCTCATCCATTACTGGTACACTTTGTAGAGAAAATTGGCAGTTACCTAATAAAGCTAAATAAGTTCACAACCTATGTCTAGCAATCTACTACCAGATTTACAATTCAGGGCAATTTTTCTTAGTCGCAGCTTTGGGCTGTTAAAATGAATGAGAGGCAGTACTAAATAGAGGCCAGGGATGCCAAGCATTCTTCCTGAATAAAGATAATGTTGCTCCATCTCCCATGACTTTTGAATATTCTGCTGGACATTCATATAGAGAAATAAGAAGAAAAAAATCACCAAGGTCAGATACTTCTAAACAGTAAAGTTTATGTGTATTGTTTTAGCACAGATGATGACTTTTAAAAATGTAACCCTAGTTAAAGAGGAATGACTGAACGTTTATATTTGTTTAAACTTTACTGAGATTATTTGTTATTTCGGAAAACCATTTTTCACCAACAGTGCCACTATTGGTATCTGAATGGCCAATTCAACATACCTGTGTCAGTCTGTGGCTATTGATGATAATACTACCCATAAGTGCAAAGCATCTACAATTATTTCTTCTAGTAGTGCTTCTTAGATTTTAAGGAGTACATCAATCACTTGGAAATCTTGTTAAACTACAGCATCTGAGTTAGTGGGATAAGGCCGGAGGTCCAGCATTTTTAACAAGCTCCCAAGTGATTCTGACGTTGCTGGCTACACACCTGGTAGCAAGACTTGAGTGTAGTTTTGAGCTCAAGCACTTAAACAGTGAAATACATATTACTTTATTATAAATTCTTACATTTTAGTAACATATACAAGAAAATTCCTTATAGCACCATTTAATAGCAAATAATTGGATAACAACTAAAATGACCATTAACAGAAATGTGATATAGTTACATAATGGAGCACATACCATACAGCAGCAAAAATAAACTATAACTACCTAAATAAACATACATAAATCTTGGTCAAGTTGAATGAGGAAAGCAAGCTACAAAAGGATAGGAACATATTTAAATAGCCTTAAAACAATCAAAACAAAATTATATAATATTCATGAATATAAAGGTATGTAATTAAGTATGTACACATGGACATAGGAAGAATGCATGTCAATTTGGGGTTACTCATTGGGAATGGGGAGCCTCAAAAACAGGATTTTTTTTTTTTTTGAGACAGATTCTCATTTTGTTGCCCAGGCTAGAGTACCATGGCGTCAGCCTAGCTCACAGCAACCTCACACTCACCTCACACTCCTGGGTTCAAGCGATCCTTCTGCCTCAGCCTCCCGAGTAGCTGAGACTACAGGCATGCGCCACCATGCCCGGCTAATTTTTTCTACATATTTTTAGTTGGCCAATTAATTTCTTTGTATTTTTAGTAGAGACAGGGTAGCTCTTGCTCAGGCTGGTTTTAAACTCCTGACCTTGACCGATCCTCCTGCCTCAGCCTCCCACAGAACTAGGATTACAGGCGTGAGCCACAGCGCCCGGCCAGAAAACAGGACTTAAGAGGGGTACAAGTTAAAGGAAACTTCATTGTTATTTGTTGTTTTATTTCTTAAACTGGGTGATGGGTATGTGGATATTCATTATATACAGTATGTCACCCAATATTTATATTGCTGTATTATTTCTCATTTTACCTGGATTGACAAAACTGCTGGGCATAGACAGGTGTTTGAAAAACACTACTTCAAAGCAAAGGTTTCAGGAGTAGAAATTAGAAGATCCAGGTTCAAGCCTCACTTCTGCTTCTTATTGTTTAGCTTTAGGCAATTCAAATGATTAACTTCTCTGAGCTTTATTTACTTCATGTGTAAAAATGCCATAAAATCACTTATCCTCTCCAACTCATGAGGCTGGATCTGGCAGGCAAATGGGGTAACACATGTGAGAAATTTTAAACAGGGAAGGAAAGGTAAAAGTAATTTTGAGAATTAAGAGTAAAACCTTGACTAGATTAGAAATAAGATCTACCAGTAAATAAACCAAGCAAGTCCATAAACTACTTTCTTGTCATCACTGATTCTAAAGATGTAATATCAAACTTAACATGGAAGAAATTTTATCAATTTCTAAATGATGGCATATGAACAGGTATTCTCCCTAACTATGTTCTTTATGCTAATTCTTCACCAAAGAATTGAAATTCATAACACCAAAACAAGAGCATTGCATTAAAGAGTATTCTTATTTAAATAAATCAATGTCACACAACCAGAGTAACTGTTGCTTACATGGTTCCCACTGCCCTTTCTATAAAGTGAGCAGGTGGCACATTTTATTAGCCCCATATTACAGAGGGAGAAAACTGACTCAGATGTGGGATAGCATGCCTGGAGTTGTAGACCAATTCAGTGACAGAACTTGGAACAGACATTAATTGCCTAGTTTTTCTATGTTCATTAAGCTACGAAAAACATTATTTTACCATGATCCTTTATGGTGATTTTGTTTGTCCCTGGAAATAGAAAATTCTTTGTCAGCTGTCATTTAATAAACATTTCAAAATGGGCAGATACTCGAGGAAACAAGCCACTAATCAACTAGAGTACTGCACACCAAGGGACAAAATTAAAACTGCCTAGCCTGCTAAAAATTTAATCCTATCCTTGCCAATTAACCTTATTAATACTAGAGTAGGAGAAAAGAGAGGTCAAAATATGGGTGAGGGTGCTATTTATTTCCTCTTGCATTTCATACAACATAGCAATTAATGCACAGAAATTTTTTTATTCATGTTACAAGATAGGGGATCTATCTTTTATAAGATAAAAAATGATCACTTCTGGTGTTCTTTAAGTAATGCCATTACCGCTATTTCCCAAGTAAAAATTTACCAACAAGCGAGGAAATGGGCAGCACCAAATTAGAACACTGGCCATCATGATAATTTTCAAAATATTGGGTATGATTAGATATATCACTCAATTGATGTCATGCTATAAACATACAAAGAGAAACTCTTTTATGGAGAAAAGTTCATTTCATTGTAAATTTTCCTGTAAATGTAATCAGACGAATATTATTACAACATGACTTTCAACTCACACTCATTAGGTAGTTTTAAATGTTAACACAAGATCTCCAAAATTCTTTTTATTTATTGGTGGCTTAAAAAAAATCAATAAATCATCTTATGGCGCAAACATTATATATTACAAAATGTATGAAATAGGAACACCTTTTGTGAACAGCCAAAATTTAAAGGTCACCCTCTCTCTATCCCGTTATTCACTCTTTTGCTTACCAAATCTACCTAACACTGACTTAAAAGCATCATCTAAAAAAAAAAAAAAAAAATACTGTTCTGGCCCTGGCAGAATTCTCACCATGGATCAAAGATCTGAACATTTAAAAAAAAAATAAGCCAAGGTTAAACAAAGTCTTTCTCCCTTACGAAAGCCCCCACACAGTACAATCTAATTTGACACAACTTTCTTGTTTCAGGGTTACATACAGTTACAAAGAGAACCTCTAATTTTCCAATTCAAAAAAGATTCCTGATGAGCCTGCCTTAAGAGTTGAGAACAGATAGGATTAAAGTTCAACCATTTAAACAAAAAGAAGCCTAAGACAGACCGGCAGGAATGCACAGATCACCAAGCTCGGTAACGATTCAATCTAAAATCGAGGCTGGCAGAGGTAAGGACATACAGGCGGGAGAAAGCTTTTAGGCATCCGCGAATCTCACAGTAAGCCACAGGGGAATGCAAACCTGACCACCCACCTTTCCGTCCAATGGGAGAAAAATCAAAGGGAGTGAAAGGGGACCCTTCCCCGCCAGGACCACCAAATTCCATTCCAATGTGTCCGTCGGTCCGACCCTCCCCGCCCCCAGGCTCCCGCAGCCTCACGGACCGCAGGGACCCTACGCCCCCCTCCACCGCACCACCAGAGAATCCTCTCAAAAATCCAGACCCGATCGCGAGGGCTCCTCTGCCTCCCCTCAGCGCGGACAGGGATCCCGGTCACCACCAACAAAGACGCCTCCCGCTCCGCTCCGCTCCCCTCCCCCCGCCCAGCCGGGGCACTTCCCTCCCGCGCTGCGGCTCGTGGCCTAGCGCCCCCTTCCCCGGCCCGGCCGCGGCCGCAGCGCCCCCGGCCCGCGAGGCCCCACGCACCTGCACCTGAGCGGCCCAGCCCGCGGCGCCCAGCAGAAAGGGTCTGCAGAAAGCCTCTGCCGGCGCGCTGTCCTCCCCACGGCGCGACCCGCGCTCCCGCCGCCGGGTTCTCCTCGCCTGCGGACCGGCCCGGCCGGGGAAGGGGGACGAGCGCTGCAGTCCCCAGCGCCCGGGCGAAGAAGGACGGCGGCGCCCGAGTGGGCCCGGCTCGCACTCTCGAGTCTCGCCTCGCGCCGGCCCTGCTCCTCCGCACGAGCTCGCGTTCTGCTGACTAACGGCCCCGGCACGAGGCGCTGGAGCGGCCGCCGCCGCCGCCGGCTGCTCTCGGGCCTCACGTCCCGCGCGGCCGTGGTCGCAGCAGACGCCGCCGCCACCTCCCTTTCTGGCACTGCAGACACCACCCAGACCCAGCCAAGTCTTTCTTCCCTTTAATCCTCCTTTCTTTGCTCCTCCTCAGCCAGCCAGACGCGGGATTCACTCCCGTAGCGGGAGGGAGACCCGAGGGAAACCGAGGGGGCGAGCAGAGTTCCCACTATGCCAGGAGTTGGTCACTGACTGAAGGAAGGTGCCAGGGCTGACCCGGGCTCCAGCCTGCGAGCGGGCGAGGGGGAGGGACGGAGCTCAGCCTCGCCTGATTTCCACCAACCACAAGCCGCCCAGCAGAGTCCCTGGCGCTCCGGGCTCCGGGAGAGGCTGAGCTGATTCGGCAGGAGGCGGGGATTGCGGAAAAGAAGAGCCAATAGGAGCAAAGGCTCCCCGCCCCTCCGCCTTGATGGACTGTCGTGTTCGGACCAATGGGGGAATTCTCATTTCGAAGAAAGCGGGGCTTGTTTGCCAGGTTTGAGAAAGAGGCTGCGCGGAGGGGGAGGGGTCGAGGCCGGGCCGCGTGGAGTAGCCTGGACGAAGTGCTGGGAAGGCTGGAGGGTGTCCTTTGACCTCCCAGAGGAGTCACATGGGCTGGCCGGGGGCGGGGACCGACCGGCTGGTTAAGTTCCTTCCGGGTCATTGACAGAAGCGGCAACATTTCGGGGTAATTAGTTGCTTTTCCTAGCGTATTTTACCCTGCACGCGGGGCGCGGTGGCTGTGGTTTCGGCTATGAGTTCCCAGAAAGGCAACGTGGCTCGTTCCAGGCCTCAGAAGCACCAGAATACGTTTAGCTTCAAAAATGACAAGTTTGATAAGAGTATTCAGACCAAGGTAGGAACTTGCCTGTTGCGCTGTCTCTGACTTCAGGAAGGAATGAGTCTTTGGAGCGGAGAGAGAGGAAATGAGAGGAGCTGGCGAGGGCGAGTGTGGGCCACAGCCCAGAGTTAGTCTTGGCTGCAGTGCAACTCTCTAAAATGTTATTCCCACGCCCTTTCTTTGACCTGAATATGTTGTCTCCTCCTAAATATATTTGATGGTCAACACTTATTACACAGAGAATGAACAGAACCCTCATCGATCCTAAGGTGCAAATGGGGAAACTGAGTCTTTGAACTCTCCCATCTGGATTACGTATTAGCAATAGGAAAACGAGGATTATGACACGAGTGTCTTCTTTCAAATTCTACACCAAGTTTATGCAGCCACTATTTTTTTGGGAAAACCCCAACCAAGCCCATAGGTTTGTAGGGAAAGTGTGAATGATAAAGCGCTCTTAGCCTCAGTGTCCTCACCAACATAATGGGAATTTGTCTCTTTCGTAAGATTGTTTTGGAGATCAAATTATTTGATTAATGTAAAAATGGGTTTTCTTTGTTTCAAAATATTAAGGGAGTACAAATGATTTAGGTTTCACTTTTGTAACGCTTGAGTCCAGGCTATAGGTGTGCCCATCACCCAGATAGTGTTCATTGTACCCGTTAGGTAGGTTTTGTCCTCTTCTTCACCCCTCTCCCCCTTGGTTGATTTCCACTGAGTTTTACTTCCCTCTGTGCACATGTGTGCTCATCGGTTAGTTCCAATTTAATAGTGGGTACATGTGGTGTTTCTCCATTCTTAAAATGTTTGTTTTGCTGTTTATAAGTCATTTATTTCTTCAGCAGGGTTTCTGTAAACTGGGGGAAAATTCAGAATTGTATGGCTAGCCAGAGGACTTGGGTTGTATAAAACTACTAATTTTGCTGTGGATATCTCTCTCTGCCCCAATAGCTGTATGGAGAGGAGATAACTGAGGACCAGGGCATATTTAGGGGCTAGCATTACAGCAGATAAATTGAAGATCAAATTTACTAGGGATGTGGCTTGAGTGAGTTATTTAATATTTAATTTCTTTGAGCCTTAGGTCTGGGTCATAATAGGTATTCAACAAGTGATTAATTTCCCAACATTGATGAAGGAAGCAAAATAGGCTATTTAAGATAACCTGTGGTCTGCTTTCTTTTCTTTTCCTCTCTCTTTATTCACTTACTCTACAAATATTTAATAAGCACCTTCCATGTACAAGACGTTATGCTCATAGGTATCCTGTATTCAGAATAGTTGACTCTGCCTTCATGAAGGTTAGGGTTTTCTGGATGATATGGACAATTAATAAGCAGAAAGGTATAATTACAAATTGTGATAAATGTTGGTGAAGGGCAAGACGTAAGATTTTGGACAAACATTTAATTCTGATTGTTTTCCTAAAGCAGTTTTAGTAAGTATTTAATTACAGTATAGCTATTGCTAGACTTCTTATACTTGTATATTTCATTGTGCATTTTCTAATCCCCATCTTTGTGCCTATTCATTACACTGGAAAGCTGTTTTATTCTGTGGCATCTAACAAAGGAGTGATAAGAAATGCATAGTTCTCTGTAACTCCACTTAAATGATGGTAGTAACTGTTGACTACTTGTACTTCATTATGTGGTAGGGATTTTGCATGATAGTTTCCCTTTCTCCCCTGCCAAGCAGTTTGTTAGGACTTCATTGCAATTAGAAGTTGGATAATGACAGATGTTTTTGGGGGAAGTTTATTTAGGTAAAGCACGCATTCTCAAAAGGACGCAGATGATTGCTGTCTTCATGAACTTTAATATATTCTAGAAGAGGAGAGAAGCTTGTCTTGTGGCTTTCCAAATGGCCAAACTTGGACCAAGAGGGTCAAAGTAACAAAAATGAGTTTCAGCTGAATATGAGGGAATTGTCTAACAGTGAAGGGGGGCGCACTAGGATTTTGTTAACCTCCCCTTCACTGGGGTTATTTAAAAGAGGCCCCTGTTGATCAGCAGTGCCCTGCAATGACTTCTGGGTTTTGGGAGGGATGGATGTGGGAATAGGTTTGAATCTTTTCTACTCATTTGATAATAAAATGTTGATTCTGAACCAAGGAGGTGAAAGGTCTAAAAAATAAAATTAAAAAAATGTTGATTCTGTCAAGGCAGCCTTGTTTCCCTTACTGGAAAAGCAGTGATGTGTAATGAAAAGAACATTGGACTAAAAGAGTCATATTTTAGTCCCAGTTCTGTCATTTTTCCTTTGTGATGTCAGGCAACTTACTTATAGCTTTTAATCTACCATACTGGGTTAATGCTATCTTTTGTCTTACTTTCCTCTCAGGATTGCTGTAGGGATCATTACAAAAATAGTTTTATTTATTTACTTACTTATTTGAGACAGAGTCTCACTCTGTTGCCCAGGCTAGAGTGCCATGGTGTCAGCCTAGCTCACAGCAACCTCAAACTCCTGGACTCAGGCAATCCTTCTGCCTGAGCCTCCCGAGTAGCTGGGACTACGGGTATGCACCACCATGTCCGGCTAATTTTTTTTTCCAATATATTTTTAGTTGGCCAATTACCTTCTTTCTATTTTTTTAGTAGAGATGGGTTCTTGCTCTTGCTCAGGCTGGTCTCAAACTCCTGACCTTGAGCAATCCTCCCACCTCAGCCTCCCAGAGTGCTGGGATTACAGGTGTGAGCCACTGCACCTGGCCTCCCCATTTGCTTTGTAAGTATCCTCACCTGATGGAATCTTCTAACCTTTCAAAGCCTCCTCCCTTAACACGTCCACTTTGCCTTCTGGAATTTGTAGTCTCATGTCATTAAATAGAGATATAGTGTTGCAAATTTTTTTCTTTCACTTTCTTGCCCTACCTGACTATTCTTGGAAATACCACTTCCCTGTAATCCTCTTAAGTGATGATGTATTTTTATCCCACATCTTCACCCCCCTCCCCCATGTACAACCCTTTCTTCCATTGCTCCATTAGTCCATTTCTCCTCACTGAAAACTCCTCTGAAATATATGCTGTCAGACTATTATACTTTCTAGATCTGTACTAACCTCCTCATTTTTAATACCTGACTCATTGCCTTTCCACCGTTCCTATCATAAATTTAGTAATTGCTGGGTACACATGGATAATCCATCTAACATCTAACCTCTCTGTTTTTAGGCCTCCCACCCCCGCAGTCTACTCTGTGGTCAAACCCTAAATTTTCTCATTGCTAGTAACTTATTCTACTTATAAACTTAAAAAAGCAAAACAAAACAAAAAAACTGACCACCATCTACTTATCTAGTTTCCTTATCCCTCAAGTAATTTTTTTTTTAACTCCATTGGGTGCTGCTGTCCATTAACCTTTCTACTTTTCACTGTACCTCATTCATGTCCTTGTTACCCTCCCGGTCTAGTGTGGAGTCCAGGTTCCATGAATATATAACTGCCCTTTTGTGTATATGTCAGCTACCTTGTCCTCCTTTCCCTCTGTGGTACTCACCTGACAGAATCCTAATCCTCTTTAGACATCCAGCTTTCTATTATTCCACCACCACATCTACCAGACTGCCTCATCTGTACCCATATATTCTACCTTAAAATTACAATAGATGAAATGCTTGTCCCTTCCTAAAGCTGCCCCCTCCTCTTGCAGCCCTGAGCTCATTCTCTCTTGCCTACCTAAGGACTTGAAGGCTAAGGCTCCTTAGCTGCTCATGTCCTCTTGCATCATCAATCTTTCCTTCTCTAATGGGTTATTACAATTTTTAACATCCCCCCCTCCATAGAACCCATGTTCTTTTCTAGCTACCATCCTTATTTCTTTCTTCCTCTTTGTAGAAAAGCCTCTGGTTCTCCACTTTATCTCACATTATTTCCATTCCTATCCAGATAATTTTTGTACCCACCATTCTGCTAAAACTAGTCAAGGCGATTGATCTCTGTGCTGTGAATTCCTTGGTTAATAATGCTCAGTGGGTTTTGGGTGATAACAATGTGTCAATGTAGGCTCATTGGTAGTAACAAATACACCACTGGTGGAGGATGTTGATAATGGGGGGGGGAATCTGCATGTGTTGGGGCTGGGGGTATATGAGAAACTCTATACTTTCCTCCCCATTTGCTGTGAATCTAAAACTTCTCTGAAAAATAAAGTCCATTAGAAAAAGAATGCTCAGCCCTTATCTTACTCCATTTACTCAGCAGCATTTGCCTCTCAAACACTGTCTTGAAATAATTTCTTCATTCAGCTGAGTCCATGGCTTTAAATACCATCTTTATGTTTATGATTCCCAGATCTCAAGCTCCAGCTGAAACTCTGCTGAACTGCAGTGGTATATTTAACTACCCACTTGACCTCTGTTCTTGGATTTCTAAAAGGCATCTCAAGCATAACATGGCAAAGAAAGAATTCTTACTTTTTTCCTCTGAACCCTTTTCCTCCTGCAGTGTCCTTTGACTCCATAAATGACTCCACCACTCACCCAGTTCCTCAAGCCAAAAATATAAGAACCATCCTTGACTCTTGGCTTTTTCTCACATTCCATGTTTCAATTCATCAGCTAAAGTGAACTATTACATTATTTTAATTTTCATAGCCTTTTCATTACGTTCTGACATATTGTTTGTTTTATTTAGAGCTCACCTTAGAATATAATATCCGTAAAGGAAAAATTTTTTTTGTATCCTCAATACCTAGACTAGGGGTTGGTACGTAGGAAGTATTCAGTAAGTAGTTGGTGACTGAATAAACCAAATATTTATAACAGTGTATTAAATACTGTGACAAGAGTAGTACCATAATAATTCAGAAGTAAAGAGACAAAAAGAGTAATTGGTAAAGTGTTATCCCCAAAGAGATAGTAGAGCTTGGGGATGGGGAGTCAAGGAGAAAGTAGGGGAAGTTGAATGAAATCAGATAGAATGGGTGCATGAGTTTGTAGGTTGTGGGTCAGGAAGGTGAATGAGTTTAATCTGAAAACAAAATAAACCGAAAATGATCAGGTAAAATTGTTATGCTGGGCAATCTTTTGAAAATGGGATTTCTTTCTAATTCATTTTTGAGGGAAAAATTCCTGACACATTGAAGTTTCCTCAATAAAGTTTGAGTGAGTAAATAAAGATACTTAAAGGACAAGAATGGATTAAGAGTCTGGAAGATTTTTTTTCAGTGATGATTCCAAAACAAGATTATAAACAGGTGTTTATGCTTATTGCCAAAATGAATTTATTACATTAAGTGGTGGCAAAAGCATAAGAATGAAAGCCTCTCTTATGTAATAGGCTCTCCAGGTAGAAGACTGTAGTTGATTAAGACCTTACCAAAAAGGATAGCTGAATGGATTGATCTTAAACTGTGAGTTAAAAATTCCCATACCATCAGTTTAGGCCATCATTCTTGTAAGTAGACATGTATTATAGTTGGTTTATTTGTTTTTATTTGAAGAATAAAAACATTGTGAAGTGTATGCATTGGGTAGGAAAAAATTCCTGTTTTTGTCAGAGTTCGGATGTGAATTTTTGGATTTTTTTTGGCCAAAAGAATCAAGCTCTTGTACAAGACCATGTCTATCATCGCACTATGGTGTGGTAAAAAGATCTTGATTTTGGAGTCAAAAAATTTAGGTCTGATTCTCTGCTATTATACTGAGTGTGTGATCTTGGCCAAATTATTAATAATTAATTGCTCAGGGTCTAGGTGGGTTTAGCTGTATTGTCAGGGTTAAGTAAGGTTTATGAAAATGCTCACATGGTACCTGACATATCGTGTTCAGCATTTTATAAATGTTAGTCTATTCCTTCATCTTCTTAGATGTTTGTCATGCTCACATGCTATTCCCTCAGCTATGCCTTTCCTGGTTAATCCTATCTGGAATGTCTCACTCCTTCCCTATGGTATTTATTGCACTCACCATACATGTGGTGCATGTCATATTAGTGATTAGAGTACATGTCTGATCTCTTTATGTTTCTTACACACATACACAAATACTATTCGTATCTCAGAGACAAGGACTCAAGCATTTTTAAACTATTAATGGTATATAATATGTACCCAGTAGTAGCAATTCTATGAGATTGCATGGAGGAATGGAAATCAAGGAGTTCTTACTGACATTGTACATTTGATTACTGATCTGTGTTAATTCACCTGGCTTTATTTGAGCACCTAGCCCCTATTATGTACCAAGCACTGACAAAACCTAAGTATGATATGAAGTCTTCATTCAGGAATCTCAGTCTAATAACTAATTTTAAAAGTGGAAAAAGGATAAACATGGAGCATTTTTGTTTAATAAACTTGTTGACATGTAACAGACAGACATATAGAAATGTGTATTGGTCATAACACAGTTCAGTGAATTTTCACACAGTGAACACAGTTGTATAACCATTACCCAGATCAAGAGAATGTCACTGACTTCTCCTAGTCAATACTGTTTCTTTTTGTCAAGTGTAACATTATCCCGAGAAATATGAAATATTTTAAAATAACCTTTAAGTCACAGCTTTTGGGGACAGATAAAGGTACCCAGATGACCAGCCTCTCTTTTCAGAAATGGTATAAGCAGATGTAAGAAAAAGCACCCTGACATATCATCTTAACTATTTAAATGTACAGTACAATTTCAGATAATCCTTCTTTGGGCCAAAAGAAATCAGTGTGATTTGATTTTTCTGACAGTGATTAATTTGGTCCCTGTAGGATTTTTGGCTTCTAAAAATATCAGGAGTGAACTCGGACTTTCCCATAGCTTTGGAGCTGATTATCTCAACCTCAATCCTATTCTTTTCTAATTTATCTGCTTATTCATGAGGCTCAATGACATTTTTAGAACTTTATGGTGAACATTGTCTTTGATATTTCACCAGGTTTACTTCTAGTTGAAATAGTTGGGATTACATTCTAAAGTAAATAGAATTATTCAGGCCGGGCGCGGTGGCTCACGCTTGTAATCCTAAGCACTCTGGGAGGCTGAGGCAGGCGGATCACTCAAGGTCAGGAGTTCAAAACCAGCTTGAGCCAGAGCAAGACCCCGTCTCTACTAAAACATAGAAAGAAATTAATTGGACAACTAAAAATATATAGAAAAATTTAGCCAGGCGTGGTGGCGCATGCCTGTAGTCCCAGCTACTTGGGAGGCTGAGGCAGAAGGATTGCTTGAGCCCAGGAGTTTGAGGTTGCTGTGAGCTAGGCTGATGCCATGGCACTCACTCTAGCCCGGGCAAC
>CAUYRT010005593.1:0-15993 GCA_963574885.1 Lepilemur ruficaudatus
ACTTGGATATCTAGGTTTTCAGCAAGGCCTGGGAAATTTTCCTCTATTATATCTTCAAATAGCTTATCCAACCCTTGCGTGTTTTCTTCTTCCCCTTCCGGAATCCCCATAACCCTCACGTTAGGTTTCTTCACATAATCCCATATTTCTTGCAGACTTTGCTCTTTTTCTTATTTCTCTGCTCTCTCTCTGTGACTGATTTATTTAGTTGGAAGGTGTTATCTTCAATCTCTGAGAATCTTTCTTCTTTTTGATCTACCCTGTTCTTGAGGCTTTCCAGTGTGTTTTGTAGTTCCTTGAATAGATTCTTCATTTTCAGGAGTTTGGTTTGATTTTTCTTCCATATTTCAATTTCTTTAGTGAATTTTTTCTTCCAGATCCTGGATTTTTTTCTGTGGTTTCTTTGTGTTGGTTATCGATTTTTTCTTGCATGTCATTGAGTTTTCTTACAATCCATGTTCGAAACTCTTCTTCTGTATTTTAGTGTTCTAACTTTGGTTAATGTTCATTTCTAGAGAGCTGGTGTTCCTCTTTGGGGGGTGTGCTTTCCATTTGATTCTTAATACTTCCAGAGTTCTTTCGCTGATTCCTTCCCATCTGGATCAGTTGTTGCTTCTTGCCTTTAAATTTTCATTTGGATAATGACACACCGTGCTTAGTCTCTGAGCCAGTAGGTGGTGTTTGTGGGTGAGATTCATCCACACCCTGTATGATGAGTCAGTAGATGGAGTAAAAGGTTGTGCAGAGTGACCTCCCTGTCAGTAGGTGGTGCTTGCTGGGAGGAGCAGGGTACAGTGTTGTTTTTGGGTCCTGTAACCAGCTCTTGTTCCTCTGGAGAGGTACTCTTGTGCCTCACGTGGTGGGTGGTGCCCTGGGATTTCCAGGTGTGTCCTTATTCTCCACTCTAGTGGGGGCAAGTTTGGGAGTGAGTCTGGGCAGAGCTGGCTTGGATAAGCCTGCCCTCAAGAACCACAAATGCTGTTAGCAGGGGTCAAAGATCTGTTCTCTGCTTCTGCCTTTTATCAAAATTTGAACATACTTTTCTACACAAAAAATGGCCAAAAAAAAAAAATTGCAACCCATATATATGGTAAGTATCTAGTATCCAGCAAATATGAAAAAGTCTTACAACTCAATAACAAAAGGCCAAACAATCCAGTTTTAAAATGGATAAAAGACTTGAATAAGCATTGTCTTAGTCAGTTTTGGCTCAATGTTAAACAAAAACATTGATCTGTCACAGTTATGGAGTCTAGAAGTTCAAGACCAAGATGCTATATTCCTGGTTTACAGATGGCCATCTTTTCATTGTATCTTCACATGGTGGAGAGAGAGAGCAGGCTAGCTCTCTTCCTTTTCTTACGAAGACACTAATCTCCATCATGGGGACTTCACCCTCATGAATTAATTAGTTCCCCAAGGTCCCACCTTCTAATTCCATCCCATTATGGGTTAGAGTTTCAACATCATCATTTTGGATGGGCACAAAGATATAATCCATACCAGGCATTTCTCCAATGAAAATACTCAGATGTCTGATAAGCACGTGAAAATATGCTTACCATAATTAGTCATTAGGAAAATGCAAATCCAAACCAAAATGAGATATTTTTTCACACCCACTGGGATGGAAAATAAGAAGTGTTGGTGATGATATGAAGAAATTTGAATAATTATATTAATACATTGCTGGTGAATAGGTAAAATAGTGAACTACTATGGAAAACAGTTTGACAGTTTCTCAAAAGTTAAATATATACTCAATTAAAAACAGGTATTCAAAAAAACCTTGTATCCTAATGTTCATAGCAGCATTATTCACAACAGTCAGGAAGTGGAAACAACCCAAGTTTCCACCAATTGATGAGCAGATAAACAAAATGTGGCATATCTATAAACTGGAATATTATCCAGCCATAAAAAGGAATGAAGTACTGACACATACTACAACATGAATGAACTTCAAAAACATGATGCTAAGTGAAGACACCAGACTTGAAAGGGTATGTATTATTTGATTCCCATTGTATGGAATATCCAGAATAGGTACAATCATAGAGATGGAAAGCAACTTAGTGGTTGCCAGGGGCTGGTGGAGTGGGTGTGGGGATAGTGGAATGGGAAGGAACTGCTTAGTGAGCCAGGGTTTCCTTTTGGGATGATGAAAATATTTTGGAACTAGATAGAGGTGATGGTCTCATAATATCATGAATGCACTGAGTGGCACTGAATCGTGCACTTTGAAATAGTTAATTTTATGCTATATGATTTTTACGTTAAAGGGGAATGAAGTAATGACACATGCTATATATAATATGGATAAACCTTGAAAACATAATGCTCAGTCAAAAAAGCCAGACACAAATGTTAATTATATTGCAATTTTAAAATATCCTTTATAAGCATATAAAAAAAGAATGCTCCTTCCTATTCCTAGTTTGCTGAAAGTTTTAATCACAAATAGATGTTGAATTTTGTTAGTTGATAATCTGCATCAATTGATATAGTCGTGTTTTTTCTTCTTATTGTTAATATGGTTGATTTGCATTCCCAGGATGAACCCCACTTGGCGGTGGTGTATTATTCTTTTTATATATTTCTGGACTCTACTTGCTAACAGCTATTGAGGCCTTTGCACCTATATTCATGAGGAATGTTGGTCTATGGTTTTTCTTTCTTATACTATCATTGATTTTGGTCTTAGGATAAAGCTGGCCTCACATTATAAAATGAATCAAAGTGTTCCTACCTCTTCCTAAGAAGAAATAGTATATAATTGTGATTATTTCTTCTTTAAGTGTTCGGTAAAATTCATCAGTAAAAACGTCTGAGCCTGGAGATTTCTTTTTTTTTTCTATAAAGGTTTTTAAACTATGAATTCAATTTCTTTAATAGGCAGGATATTTTGAGTTACCTGTTTCTTTGGGGATGAGTTTTTAGTTTTTGGCTTTTAAGAAATTGATATATTTCTCCTAATTTGTTATATTTATCCACATAAAATTGTTTTTATTTTCTTTTTCATTTCTCTTCCACTTTATTAAAACAAGCTCAATTCACAGACAAATGGAATTTTTAATCAGTAATGAAATTTCCCCAGTCAAGTTTTCTGGTCCTTTATTAATGGAAAGCACAGAATATCTTGAAGGACAAAAAGGACATTCATGGACATGATGGGGCTGGGCTGCTCGATATCCCTCTCCCCAGTGTATTCTTTTGCAGTCCCCACAATAGGTGAGGATCCCAGTTTGGCAAAGCCTTGAAATGTACCTCCATCCAAAACTCCTCAATTCTATGTGTTTCTTTTAAACAAGCTCTTTTCTAGGGCATATATTAGGAAGGAAAATGAAGAGAATATGTCCTCCTCCCAGTCTGTGAAAATTAACCATTTTAATCAGCCAAATTAGCCCCAACTCCAAACAAATAAATCCCACATTGTGCAAGGAAGCAATATTTCCTATTACTGTCATCCTGGGTTTATTTCACCATATTCTTTTTATAATATTAATATTACTTTTAATTGACAAATCATAATTATACAAATTTATGGGGTGCAATGTAATGTTCTGATATATGTATACAATGTGGAATATTAAATCAAGCTAATTAACATATCTGTTACCTTACTTGCTTATCATTTTTTGAGGTGAGACATTTGAAATTTCCTTTCTAAATTATTTTGACTCACCATGTTCTCATGGTAGTTCTATTTTTAATTTTTTGAGGAACTTCCATATGGTTTTTAATAATTGCTATCATAATTTATCTTCCCAACAACAATTGAGAAGCCTTTCCTTTTCTGCACATCCTTGCCAACACTTATCTTTTGCCTTTTTGACAATAGTCATTTCAACAGATATGAGGTGATATCTCATTGTGGTGAGGTGATAGCTCATTTAATTTGCATTTCCCTGATGAGTAGTGATGTTGAGCATTTTTTTCATATACCTGTTGGCCATTTGTATGCTGCCTTTTGAGAAATGTCTATTCAGGTCCTTTGCCCGTATTTTAATCAGGTTATTTGTTTTCTTGTTGTGGAGTTGAGTTTCTCACATATTTTGGATATTAACCCATTATCAGATGTATGGTTTGCAAATATTTTCTCCCATTCTATTGAAATGGAAACATCTTCATTCCATTGATTGTTCCCTTTCTTACCATGTTTTTAGATGATTCAGTAATTAATTTAATAATCTTTGAGAGTCTACCATATACCAGCACCACACTAAGTTTTTGGTAATATGCTGGTGAGTAAAACAGATATGATACTATCCTGAATTTCCTGGGTAGAGCTGTTTTAGTATTCCCTTATTATCATTTTAATGTGTTTGAGGTATATAATGATATTTCTTATTTCTGATACTCAAATTTGTATCTCCTTACTTTATATGTCAGTCTTCCTAAAGGTTTATCAATTTTATTGATTGTGTATAAAAAGCATATTTGGGGTTTATTGATTTTCTATATTGTTTTCCTCTTTTCAATTTATACTCTTTATTATTTCTTCCTTTTTTTCTTGGCCTCTTTAATAGAGAATAAATGCCTATATTAAAAGAGCAGAAAAGATCTCAGATAAACAACATAATATTACACCTTGAAGAACTAGAAAAAGAAGAACAATCTAAGCCTAAAGTAAGCAGAAAAAAGGAAATAATAAAAATTAGAGCTGACATAAATGAAATAGAGAATAGAAAAACAATCGAAAAAAATCAATGAATTAAGAGTTGGTTTTTTGAAAAGATAAACAGAATTGACAAACCTTTAAAAAGACTAAGAAAAAAACAAGAAAGACTCAAATGAATAAAATCTGAAAGGAGAAAGGAGACTTTACAACTGATGCCACAGAAGTGAAAATTTGCATAGGCTATGAACAATTACATGCCAACAAAATCGATAACCTAGAAAAAAATGCATAAATTCCTAGATACATGTGACTTATTTATTAGTCAGGATTCTCCAGAGAAACAGATCCAATAGGAGATAAGTGTGTCTATATCTCAGGAGATATATTATGAGGAATTGGCTGATAACAATTATGAAGGCTTAGAAGTTCCACAATCTGCCATCTACAAGCATACCAAGTAATGTTGGTGATGTAATTCCCAACCAAATCCAAAGGTCTGAAGACCAGGGGGATTGATAGTGTAGATGCCAGTACAGTGGCAGAAGACCAATGCCCCAGCTGAAGCAGGTAGGCAGGAAGAAAAGGGCGAATTCCTCCTTCCTCCACCATTTGGTTCTATTCAGGCCCTCAATGAATTGGATGAAGCCCACCTACATTGGAGTGAGTAATCTACTTTACTATATCTACTGATTCAAATGTTAATCTCATCCAGAAACACCCTCACAGAGACACCCAGAAATAATATTTAATCTGAACACTTTATGGTGCAGCCAAGTTGATAAATAAAATTAACATTCACAAGTCCACCCCTTGTCAACTTGGCACTCATGTGCATCTCTTTAAACCATGTTTAATCTCCAAATGAAGACAATAAGGTAATAATTCTACCTAACATATTAATAATACAACTAAAATGCTTTCAACCAAAAATGCACTAACCCCTTCCCTAGAAGAAGAGGTAAAATTCTTGAGTGATACATACTTTTCTTAATATCCCATAACTTAAATACTATGATGTAAGATTAACAATACAAAAATATTATCATAAAGTCAGGACATCTTGAGGTATATGATAAGAGAATAAGAGGGCAAAGAAAACAGAGATATACATACATACATAGATATAGATATAGATACACACACACACAAATTTATCCTAACAAAATAAAGAGGAAATACCTATGGCAATTACACTCCTCATTTCTGTAACCACATGGTCATACTGGTATTTATAACTACCTACTTCTACTACCAATTCTATAGTCTCTTTGCCTTCAGCAAGCACCTCAGCTGGTCATGATTCTTTACTTGGAGGGATGACCCAAACCTTTATTACTGGAGGGTCTGGGCCATTCACAGTCCTTCCTGGATTGGGTTGTTGTAGTTTTCCACTGACCTTATTCACAGGACATGAACTACTAAAAAATGTCTTAAGGGATCTTCTGTATTCCAGACATACTCTTTCTTACCTCCATTGTGGAGTAGTAGTCCAATTTCCTCTAGCTAGTCAGGATCAATAACCCTAGCCAGCAGCAGAATTCCCTTCTTTGCCTGTCGTTTCAGAGGCATGAGAAGCCCAAAGTGATTGAATGGTAATTTTAACTTCCAGGTCAATGGAATCATTGTTGTGTCTCCTGATGGAAGCATTCCTTCCTCTGAAACCAAGACCTCTAGGCCAACAGACCATAAACTTGTGGGAACAGGGAGTAAACATTTTGATAGTGGGTCTCTAGGGGTAATAGTGAGCGGTACAACTCCAATCTCCACCCCTTAATTCCTGGTCTCATGAATCCTGGCTATGGAAGAAACAGCACTATATATCAGATGCTGATTCAGAGTATATACAGCCTTCTGGAGAATTTTCCCCATCCCTGTAAGGTACTGCTACTTGGATAGCAATGTAATCGAGTCTTCAAAAGGCCATTGTACCATTCTATGAGGCCAGCTGCTTCAGGATGGTGGGGAACATGGGAAGGCCAGAGAATTCCTTGAGCATGGGCCTATTGCCACACTTCTTTAACTATGAATTGAATTTCTTGTTCAGAAGCAATGCTGTTTGGAATACCACCATGGTAGATAAGCAATTCTGTAAGTTCACAGATGGTAGTTTTGGCAGATGCATTACATGCAGGGAAGGCAAATCCACATTTGGAGTAAGTGTCTATTCCAGTAAGAAAAAAACAGTGTCCCTTCCATGATGGAAACAGTTCAATGTAATCAACCTACTGTCAGGTACCTGGCTGATCACCCCAGGGAATGGTGCCATATTGAGGGCTCAGTGTTGGTCTTGGCTGCTAGAAGATTGGGCACTCAGTGGTGGCCATAGCCAAGTCAGCTGTGGTGAGTGGAAGTCCATGTTGGTGAGCCCATTCATAACCTCCATCTCTGCCACAATGGCCACTTTGTTCATGAGCCCACTGGGATGATGAAAGGGGTGGCTGAAGAATGAAGCTGACAGGTATCCACAGAATGGTTCATCCTATTCCACTGATTATTGAATCCTTCTCTACTAAGGTTACCCTTTGATGAGCATTCACATGGGATACAAATACCTTCATATATTTTGCTCATTTGGAGAGGACTATCCACATAACTCTTCCTAAGATTTCTTTATCACCAATTTTCCAATCATGTTCCTTCCAAGTCCCTGACCAGACAACCAAACCATTGGCCACAGCCCATAAATTGGAATATAATTGCACATCTGGTCATTTTTCCTTCCAAGCAAAGTGAAGAACCAACTACACTGCTCAAGGCTCTGCCCACTAGGAGGATTTCCCTTCAACACTGTGCTTCAGGGATGTCCCAGAAAAGGGTTGCAATTGTCCCAGCACTACTTTAATGTACTGCCTGCATATCATGTAGAGCTGTCTGTAAACAATACCCAAGTCTTCTCTTCTTCTGTCATCTGATTGTAGGCATCTCTCCATGAAGCCAGAGGTACAGGATGGGAGAGAGAAGACAGTGAGACACGGCCCGACAGGAAGAGTCAAATCAAAATATTGTTAAAATATCCATATTTGATATTATATATGCATTGTAATAAAGAAAATTACTGTGAATAGTGATGTTACTAGTATATAACTATTCATATAGAAGATATTTAATAAATGAAGGACTATTTCTTACGCTTTCCTATAAGAGTGATTGAAATCTCTGGAGCTATTTTGTCACAGAATAGAACACCAGTGCTGGCAGGGACTTCAGAGTTCTTCCAGCCCAGTACCCTCCTATCGTGGAGGATAAAACAGGGCAGGGCTGGGAGGAGAGGCCAGACCTCCCCACACCCCTACCCTTAGCACCTGAGCTGTAGCCCCACATGTGGACTGTCTTTGGGTTAGAAGCTGTGCCTGTGCTGGCAGGGCCTTGTTCCATTCATTCCTTTGTCTCTTCCTTTATCAGGCTTAAAGGAACTTACAGACATCTTCATTACCTCCACATCCCTGAAACCTTGCAGCTCTCTCAAGCTGTTGGCCCACTTTGCAGCTATTCTGAATGGGTAAGCCATACCGAAAAGCAGTACCTCTGAGTTGTGTTGTGCATTTTCTCTGACCCGATCATGTGGACATCCCCCTTGAGTTTCCCAGTCAGACAGCCTGCTCTACAGATCTATCTGGCTCATTATGTCACAAGTATTCAGAGGCTTAGCTTCGTTTCAGTCCATCAAGAATTTATGTTCTATGAGAGAGTTTGAGATCGACTTCTTCCCTATTACATTCAATGTGAAAAAGTGCCAGTGGAAATAACAGAGCTCATACATCTAAATGAAGCCCAAGACTCAGAGAAGCTAAAGTAGGACATTTCACTGAAGTTGGGGGACATGTCAACCCAGGCGCTTCCCCTTCACAACAAAGTGAGCTAGCAGGTTAGTGACAATGTGCCTGAGCCATCACAGTACCTAGCATCCTGCTCTGATCTTCAGAATGTCAAAAAATGGCTGCTATTTCACTTCTGCATTTCAATTCTTATACAATTTTATATTATGACCAATTCTAACCTCTAGCCATATAGGGAAGGGAATTTTGGAAAATATAATTACAAAAAAAATTGAAGGTGACATAGTACAAAACCATCATAATATTCAACTGTATGAATACCACATAATTTATGCATTTTATTTTAGATTGATATTTGAACTCTTTCCAGGTTTTGACTAATAGAAATAGGGCTATAATGAACTTTCTTGTATAATACTTTTGGTGAGCATAAAAAGACATTTCTGTTGGGTTTATACTTAAGTGTATAAACTTAAGTATAAGGATTGCTAGCTGGGCACAATGGCTTACACTTGTAATCCCAGTGCTTTGGGAGGTCGAGGTGGGAGGATCACTTGAGGTCAGGAGTTTGAGACCATCCTCGGCAACACAGTGAGATTCCATCTCTACAAAATAAATTTTAAAAATTAGCCACACATGGTGCCACAGGCATGGTGGCATGCACATATAGTTCCACCTACTCAGAAAGATGAGGTGGGAGGATCACTTGAGCCCAGGAGTTGGAGGCTGCAGTGAGCTATGATGATGCCACTGCACACAGCCATGTGACAGAGTAAGACACTGTCTCTCTAAAAAAAAATAAATAAATAAAAGGAACGGAATTGCTGGGTCATAGGGCATGCGGCATGCATACATACAGCTTATTAGGCACTATCAGTTTTCCAAAGTGTATGTATCAATTTACACTCATACCATCAGTGTATTAGAGTTCGACTTCCTTCATCTACTTTTCAATATTTATTATTATCTTTTGCATTTGGAGCTTTCTGGTAGATGTCTTGTGATATCACATTTGAATTTTAGATTTACCCTTGTTTTCTGATTTTCTTACATATTTTTGTTTGTCTGTTCCCCCTTTCTTGTCTTTTACTGGGTTAAGTGAATTTATTTTATAATTCTATTTTAATTTATTGGCCATTAAAGTATACATCTGGGTGTTATTTTTTGGTCATTGATCTAGGGTGTAAAATATTAATAGTGTTCATAACTTTTCACAGTATGCTTAGAGCTTTTATTGTACTGTTTCACATAAAATGCAGAATATTTGTATCTGTAATAAGTCTATTTGTTTCCTTCCCCATTTTTGTGTAACAATTCTCCTATGTATATCTTTTACATATGATATAAACCTCTTAATTGTATTGTTTGCATTAAGCAATCATATGTATTTTTAAATAATTAAGAGAAAAAAAGTCTTTTATATTTATTCAAATATTTACCCTTTTTGGTGTTCTTGTTGAAGTCTGGGTTTCCATTGCTTTTATTTCTTTCCAGCTTAAAATTCTTTGTCTCTACCATTTCTTGTATTGCAGGTCTGCTGGCAATGAATTCTTTTTTTTTTTTTAAGTGTCTTAGTTTCTTTTCATTCCTGAAGGATGTTATCATTAGTTAGATATAGAAATCTGGATTGACAGTTCTCCCCCTGGCAATGTAAAGATGTTGCTCACTTCTCTTCTGGTCTCATTTTTTTCTGATAAGATCACTATCATTTGTATTTTAACCCTCTATGTAATGTGTCATTTTCTCTAGCTACTCCTAAAATTTTCTTATTTTTGGTTTTTGGTAGGTTTATCATAATGTACCTTTATATTAACCCTATTTTGAGTTCACTGTGACTGTAAAACCTTTCATTTTATGTCTTACACCCAATATGGGAAGTTTTCAGACATTATTTCAATTTTCTTTTATGCTATATTCTCTCCTCTCCCTCTTGAGCTCTAATTACACATATGCTAGAGCCACGGTTGTTTTCCTAGAGGATCCTAAGGTTCTGTTCAATTTTTTTTTCAAAATTTCCCTTCTGCTTTCAGATAAGATAATTTCTATCCATTTATGTTTATATTTACTGGCTTTTTCTTCTGTCATCTCCAATCCTCTATCAGCCCATTCATTGAATTTTTTATTTCAGATAAATTTTGCACTTGTAGAATTGTCATTTGATTCATTTTTGTACATTTTACTTCTATGCTGAGATTTCCTAACTACTCGTTATAAGTGTATTTTCATTTACATCCCTGAGAATTGCTTTTCTAAACAGCTTAATTGATATAATTCACTTACCATACGATTAACCCACTTAAAATGTACAATTCAATGGCTTTTATTATATAATAGAGTTGTACATCAATAACAACAATCAATTTTAGAACATTTTCATTACCCAAAAATAAACCCCCTACCCTTTAGCCATCATCTCCAACCCCTCCTGCCCATATCCCTGACAATTACTTATCCATTTTCTCACTCTATGGATTAGCCTACTCTGGGCATTTCATATTAATGAAATCATACCATATGTGAAACTTTGTATCAGGTTTCTTTCACTTAGTGTAATATTTTCAAGGTTTGTCATTATTGCGCATGTACCAGTACTTCCTTTTTTTTAATGGCTGAATAATGTTATATTATATGGTTCTCTGGCAGTTTTTAAATGCATTCATCAGGTGGTAGACATTTGGGTTGTTTCTACTCTTTGGCTATTATGAATAATACTGCTATGAACATTCATGAACAAGCATTTGTGTGGACATATTTTCATTTCTAGGAATATATCTAGGAATAGAATTTCTGGGTATACAGTCAATTTATTTTTAACTTTTTGAGAAACTGCTATACTTTTCCAAAGCAGCCGCATTCCCACCTGCAAAGTATGAAGGATCCACTTTCCACACATCCTCATCAACACTTGTTGTAGTCCATGTTTTTTCATCCTAGTAGGTGTGAAGTGGTATCTCACTGTAGATTTGTTTTACATTTCCCTAATGACTAAATATATTAACAATCTTTTCATATGCTTATTGGGCATTTAGATATCTATTTTAGAGAAATATCTCTTAAGATCAATAGCAAATTTTTTAATTTAAAAAATTCTGGTAAAATACACATAATGTAAAATTTACCATTTTAACCATTTTTAAGTGTACCATTCAGTGGCATTAAGTACTTTCATATTGTTGTGCAACCATCACCATCATCCTTCTCCAGAGTGAAGATCTTCCCAAAGTGAAATTCTATACCAATTAGGCAGTAATTCCTCTTTCCTCCCTGCCTTGGAAAATTATCATTCTACTGGTAACCACTATTCTATTTTCTGTCTCTCTTAATTTGACTATTCTAGATACCTCATATAAGTGGGATCATACAGTGGAATTTTACATTTGTGACTGGCTATTTCACTTAGCATGATGTCTTCAAGGTTCATCCATGTTGTAGCATGTGTCAGACTTTCCTTCCTTTATAAGGATGGATAATATTCTATTATATGGATATACCACATTTGCTTTATCCATTCATCCATCTAGAATTTAGTTTGTTTCCACTTACATTGAACACTTGCATTGCTTTCACCTTTTGGCTATTGTGAATAGTACTGCCATGAACATGAGTGAACAAATATCTGTTCGAGTCCTTGCTTCAGTTATTTTAGATATATACCCAGAAACAGAATTGCTGCAGTATATGTTAATTCTATGTTTAATTTTTGGAGGAACCACCGTGCCATTTCCCACCAAGGCTGTACCATTTTATTAATACATTCCCACCAGCAATGCGCAAGGCTTTCACTTTCCCCACATCCTCACCAAAATTTATTTTTTGTTTTTTAATAATAGACATCCTAATGAGTATGAAGTGGTATGCATTGTGGTTTTGATTTGTATTTCCCTGATGAATAATGATGCCAAGCATCTTCATGTGCTTATTGGCCATTTGTATATTTTCTCTGGAGAAATGTCTATTTGAGTCCATTTTCCATTTTAAAAATCAGGTTTTTTTGCTGTTGTTGAGCTGTAGTTCTTTATATGTTTTGGATATTAATCCATTATAAGGTATATTATTTTCAAATATTTTCTCCTATTCTGTGAGTTGCCTTTTTATTCTGTTGATAGCGTGCTATGGTACATTAAAATTTTTAATTTTGATGAAGTCTGATTTATCTATTTTTTCTTCTGTTGTCTGTGCTTTTGGTGACACATCCAAAAAGTCATTGCCAAATGTAATGTCATGAAGCTTTTCCCCCATGTTTTCTTCTAAGTGTTTTATACTTTTAGCTCTTTTGTTTAGGTCTTTGATCTATATTGAGTTAATTTTTATATATGGTTGTGTGTTTGATTTTACTTGTCAACTTGAATGGGCCAAGAGATGTGTAGCTATCTGGTTCAACATTACTTCTGGGTGTCTGTGAAGGTGTTTCCAGGAAGAGATTAGCTTTGTATTGATGATGTGAATAAAGCAAATGGCCCCCTTCAATGTGGTTGGGCATCCTTCAATCTGTTAAGGGTTTGAATAGAAAAGATGGAAGAAGGTTAAATTCACTCTTTCTCTGACTACTTGAGCTGGGGCATAGACCTTCTCCTGCCCTCAGTGCTCTTGGGTCTTAGGCTTTCAGACTTGAACTGGAATCTACACCATCAACTCTCTGGGTCTCAAGTCTTTGAACTACATCATGGGCTTTCCTGTGTCTCCAGCTTACAGATGACAGATCATGGGAATTCTCAGCCTCCATAATCACATATCATGTCTATTGGAGTCCATTTTCACATATCATGTGAGTCAATACTTTAACATATTTTTTTTTTCTACTGGTCCTGTTTCTCTGGAGAAATGGTATAAGGTAAGGGTCCCACTTCACTCTTTTGCATGTGGATATCCAATTTTCCCAGCACCGTTTGTTGCAAAGATAATCCTTGGCACTCTGTCAAAAATCATTAGACTATATAGGAAGGGTTTATTTCTGAGCCCTCTATTCTATTCCATTAGTCTATAACCCTACTCTTTGTTCCAGTACCATATTGTTTTGATTACTATAGTTTTATAGTAAGTTTTGAAATCAGAAATTATGAGACCTCCAACTTTGTTTTGGTTGTTTTGGATACCTGAGGCCCCTTAAGATTCCATATGAATTTTAGGATAGATTTTTCTATTTCTGAAAAAAAATATCATTGGGATTTTGATAGGAATTGCATTGAATCAGTAGATTCCTTTAGGTAGTATTGACATTTTAACAATATTAAGTCTTCCAATCCATGAACACAAGATATGTTTCCATTTATTAATGTCTTTAATTTCTTTCAGCAATATTTTGTGGTTTTCGGTGTATAATTCTTTTACCTCCATGGTTAAATTTACTCCTCGGTATTTTATTATTTTTAATGCTATTGTAAATGGAATTGTTTTCCTAATTTCTTGCCCAGATGGTTCATTGTTAGTGTATATAAATTCAACTGATTTTTATATGTTGATTTTGTATCCCAGAAATTTACTAAATTTATTTATTAGTTCTATTTTTTTTACAGAATCTTCTAGGATCTCTACATAGAAGATGATGTCATCTGTGAACAGAGATAATATCCCTTCTTCTCCTTCTCCTTCTCCTTCTCCTTCTCCTTCTCCTTCTCCTTCTCCTTCTCCTTCTTCTTCTTCTTCCTTATTGCTTTGGCTAGAATGTCCAATATTACATAGAATAGAAGTGGTGAATGGGGTCATCTTTGTCTTGTTTCTGATCTTAGAGGAAAAGCTTACAGTCGTTTGCCATTAAGTATAGTGTTAGCCGTGGGCTTTTTATTATGGACTTTATTATGTTGAGGTAATTTCCTTCTATTCCTAGATCATTAAGGGTTTTTTATCCCGAAAGGGTGCTGAACTTTGTCAAATGCTTTTTATGCATCTATTGAGATGATCATACACTTTTTATCCTTCATTCTAGTAATAAAGTATATTACATTTATTGATTTGTGTATGTTGACCAATCTTTGCACCCAAGGAGTAAATCCCACTTGGTCCCTGTAATGTGCTGTTGAGTCATATTTGATAGCATTTTGTTGCAAATTCTTTCATCAATATTCATCATGGATATTGTTCTGTGGTTTTCTTTTCTCGTAGTGTCATTGTCCAGCTTCGATATTATGGTAATGCTGTCCTCATAGAATGAGTTTAAAAGTGTTCCTTCTCCCATTTTGGGGGGAAGTCTGAGGAGAATTTGTGTTAATTCTTCTTCACATGTTTGATAGAATTCACCAGTGAAGCCAACTGATCCTAGGCTTTCCTTTTTTTGAGTTTTAGTTATAGGTCTTTTCAGACTTTCTATTTAATTACAATTCAGTCTTGGTGGGTTCTGTGTTTCTAGGAATTTTTCAATTTTACATAGGTTATTCAATTTGTGGGTGTACAAATGTTCATAGTTCTCTGTTATAATCCTTTATGTTTCTATGAAGTTAATAGTAATGTCCACTTCTTCATTTCTGATTTTAGTTGAGTGTACTTTCTTTAGTCAATCTAGCTAAAGATTTGTCAATTTTGTTGATCTTTCAATAAACCAACTCAATTTTGTTGATTATTTTCTACTGTTTTTCTATTCTTTATTTTACTTTTCTCTTCTCTAATATTTATTATTTGTTCACTTCTACTATGTTTAAGTTTAGTTTGTTCTTTTTATAGTTCCTTAAGTTATAAAGTTAGGCTTTTGATTTGGGACACTTTCTTCTTTTTTAATGTAAGCATTTACAGCTATAAATCTCCGTCTTTGCACTGCTTTTACTGCATCCCATAAGTTTTGGTATGTTGTGTTTTCATTTTCACTTGTCTCAAGATATTTCCTAATTTCCATTATTATTTCCTCTTCTTTGATCCATTGGTTGTTTAAGAGAGTGCTGGTAAAATCCACATATTTGTGAGTTTTCCAGATTTGATTTTGCATAATGATTTCCAGTTTCATTTAATTATGAACAGAAAAGATATTTTATAAGATTTCACTCTTTTTAAATTTATTAAGACTTGTTTTGTAGCCTCAAATATGTTCTATTCTGGAGAATATTCCATGTGCACTTGGGAAAATGTGTATTCTGCAAGTTTTTAAAAATTATTTATTTATTTTTACTTTTTTATTTCAGCATGTTATGGGGGTACAAATGTTTACGTTACGTATATTGCCCTTGCCTGACCCGAGTCAGAGCTTCAAGCGTGTCCATCCCCCAGACAGTGTGCACTGCACCCATTAGGTGCGTATATACCCATCCCCTCCTCCTCCCTCCCATCTGCCCGACACCTAATGAATGTTATTACTATATATGCACTTAAGTGTTGATCAGTTAATACCAATTTTTTTATCACTAAATCTTTAATTTTTATTGTCACTGTTTTTTTTAATTTTTTTTTTATTGGGGGAAAACTACAAAGCATTTACAGTAAAATGTTTACAGTTACAATTTGTAGTGAGCTGATTTCCCAAAATATATTACTACTCAAGTTGACTTATCTTGTTACATTCAAAAACCTACTCTGTCAAAGTAGTCCAGAGAGTATATACATAGTGCTCCAACTATACCTACATACAACCAACACTCCATTTTAAGTGTACAATTAAATGATTTTCAGTGAATT
>CAUYRT010005594.1:0-49508 GCA_963574885.1 Lepilemur ruficaudatus
GGAAAGGAATTCCTCAAAAACTGATTTATGTGATTAACTGTACACCTCGGTAAATTCACTGAAAATCATTTAATTGTACACTTAAAGTGGAGTAAAGGCATGATATGTAAAGTATACTTCAATAAAGAAAAATATCATTAAAAAAAAAAACTCTGAGTTAGGGTGGACGGAAGGAGAGAGAAAAATAAAAAGAGAATTCCAAAATTCTCTTTCAGGTTGTGATGATGAGGTGAGGAGTGGAGTATATATGTTCTAAAGAGCTCAACCTGTGCAGGAGAAGTGATTAGCAGCATGGAGTCCTGGTGAGGGAATAACTGGTAACTTGTGTCCAAGTAGAGTACTGTGACTATGCATGTCCGCAGAGATCATGATCATTTGTGAAATAAAAGCTACAGAAAAAATGAATACAACTTGTTCAAAGCTCTATTTTTTGTAAAGGATAAAGAGAAAAGAAGAAATTGGAAAGAAACAGGCAGATCTTATCGTATAAATAAAGAAAAAGAGAAAAACAGTTGAATAAAATAATCAACAATTTTGAATATGTATACATACATATATAACGGATACATACATGTATATTAGAGAGAAAAAAGTATATGTCATATTGCAATCATAAATCAATGAAGTTGGAAGCAAAGTATGACAAGCAGACTAACATAATCTTATGTACTTAGAGATCAAGAAACAATTCTTTATGACCCTTGGATCAAAGAAGAAAATGGGCACAATTCACAAAGTTACAGAATAAAGAATGCATCAGACCCAAACCTATATGATATAGCAAAACTGTACTTGGAAAACTGATATTGCTTTAAGTGTCTTTATAGTTAAAACTTCTGTATTAAAATTTCTCCTTATCAATCATTATTTTAATACTTTATATTGAATCTAATTCCAATAGTATCTGTTGATTTATGATTTCAATTGTTTTAATATTTAAATGTAATCAGCCCCAACAACTGAATAATTTCAGCAAGCGTATGCCCTTAAAGCAAAAGAAAAAAAATTGATAAAAAATTCAATAAGTAGGGTTTTGGATGAAAGCTGGCATTCATTAGAGTGTTAAAATCAGAACATTTGAAATAATGGGATAATTGGGTAAATTTGTAATACTCATGATAGACTTTGTGTTGTCATTGTCTTTGTCTGGAACTTCCATTGAATTTAAAATGAATCCAGTGGTATACTCAAGCACAATAACAATTTTGCAATGTGCTTCAATGTTTTTATAAATGTTTATGTGTGCAGTGAGTTAACCTATCATTTTATTAGTTAAGGAGTATTTTATTTATTTATTTATTTACTTATGATTTCTTTTGTGTGGTTAATCTGTCTTTATGGGATCACAATATTTTCCTGCTCGAAAACCGTCTGTATAGCCCTTGCTTTTTGTTGCTTACGGATATGAAAAGGAGCCTTTCAAGGGAGGGGGCTTTGGGGAAGAGAGAGGGCTGTTCGCCAGGCGCAGAAGAGCCCAGCATGGACACAGCCCTTGTTTTTTCCTGGAGGGTGCCTTGAAGGGTGGCCAGGAGAAGGGGCTTTTTGTCTCCTTTGAGCATTTCTGTGTCCCTGCACCCCCAGACAGGCCTGGCCCTGAGTGCACCGTATCAGCAAGTATCCAGAGCACATAGCAGCACGGTCCTGCAGCGGTGATGGGCCAGAGACTGGGATTCTGATTCCTGTGGCCAATCAGGAAGCTGCAGGGACTGAAGGGAGGAAGTATGTCTCCAAGACTTTAGAGGTCCTGCTGGGATCCCACCAGAGCCTGCAGTTGGCGAGGAAGGGAGCCGGGCACTCCCTGCAGCTGGTTGAGGTTGAACTGCTTCTTGCTGTTGGCCAGGAGTGTTTTAAATATACTTTCTGCAGATAGCCAACAAAGGACTTTGATATCTAGGTAGTCATATACCTTTAAGTACACTCTTTCTTTAAAAGCATTCTAAAACCAGTGCACAAACTAAATATGGCCAGCTGCTGAAAGTAGCCATTAAACACTAACTTCTCCAGTAAAAATTATCACAATCCATGTCTTACGCATAAGAAGGTTTTTTGAGATTATTATTGTAATACCTAACTGTACTGCTAACAATGAACGAGGGCTTAGCAGTTAATAAAGTTGCCTTTCCAGCTATTACAAAGGTAAGTTAACGTATTTGAAAGGAGAGTGATAAAATAACCAGAGCATCATAAACCTGAGATATACAAAATCACCTAGTGGTAACTAATTAACATGACATGTAAATCTTCAGTATTATTAACTGTCTGAAATCCTTTATATTGAATAATTACATGAATCCTTCCTATAAAAGGATTTTGTTTGATCTTTGATATGAAATAAAGTTTCTTTTTCTGTTCTGTGAAAATAAACAAAGACCACCCAAATGAGAACAAACAAAGGCTATTTATTCAGGGCTTGTTACAGCAAGAGAGTCAGCCACCATCACTTGTGTTTGGCAGAGGCTCAAAGGCAGGCAGAGGAGAGACAAGGCTTTACAGTGAGCAAAAAATGGAAGGCTTCACGTATGCCCTGATTGGAGGTTGTCGGCATGGGGAAAATGGAGGTGGGCTAAATTAGAAGTGGGCCATCCTATGTGACTGCCATGGGAGCGTATTTGGCTGTCTTTGGTTGGTCATAAGTTGGAAGAAGAGTCAAAAATTATGGAAGCTGGCAGTCATTGATTACTTCCATTTTTAGCCAACTGCTACAGAGGTTGTGGTCTGGCTTCCCGGATGGTTTATGCAGATTGTGGTTCGGAGTTCTGTTTTTAAGTATGATCTGGCCATTATCTATTTGCATATTTAGCCTCTCAGTTTTCATCCTGTGTCTGACAAATATTCCCTGAATAGACTTAAAATTCATAATGGTTTTTAGCAGTGTCAGAAGAAATAGGCAAGTCTTACTGCTAAGTAAATAGGATCAATCAGATCATACCTTATTTTAGATTTTTTTTTTACAATAATAGGAATTTCTTTTTATTGCTACAATTTCTGCTGGCTCCTATAATATCTAAATGATTTTCCAAGCACATAATTTTAAATCCATGAAAATGTTTATGGATGTATAAAATAGTCCTATTTTTTTAGAAAGCATGCATATAAATTTTAAAAAAAATTTCAGAATACATATAATCTTGTTTTTTCCAGTTATCACAAAAATTTTGAAATGCTAGAGCATATGACATGTATTTGTTGAATCTCAGAAAGCAATACCCCAAAAGAAAGGATTCGGAAACAAAAGTTTTTCTCTGACCTTCTCCTAAGTCCCATTCTCCTCTGAGGATAGCCATAGAAAGTAGAATCCCTCTTCTCCAAGGCAGGTCATCAAAGCTGGAAACCCTTTTCTCAAAAGCAGCCATAAAACCTAAAATTATTTTGTGTAAAATCTGGCCATAAAGAAATTATCTGACCTACCGTGTTTAACTGTAGGTCATAAGACCCCCATTCCAGAGAGGGTTTTGCCCCACACGTAGAAAGAAGAAAGGCTGCTCAGAGAGGCCAAGAAGAATCTAGACAGACAGGCCTTGCTGGGTTTCCCCACCCAGTCTATTAGCATTAGATTGTTCCCTTTTTGTCCAATCATATTTCTACATGGCTGTCCATACTTTGCCAAACTTAAGCACAAAAATGGACCATTTCCTCTGTATCTTGGGTATTCATTCTGAAGGCTCCTATGTACACATGTTAAATAAATTTGTATAACTTTTCTCGTACTAATCAATCTGCCTCATGTCAGTAATTTTACAGTGAAACTTTAGGGAGCCAAGGGCCTTGGTCCTTACATATTGATGGGGAATACTGTCAAATGTTTCTTAGATAATGAATTTAACCAAATAGAATGCATAATGGAAAAAATACTTCATTCAAAATAATAAGGAAATATAAAATTCCTGGAGATACTTAACAAGAAAATTTTTAAATGCTAATTCTTCAATCAAATGGTTCTATGTAATTTCAAAAAAGTCTCAGTGGAAATTAATTTGATATGCCACAGTGGGACTAGAAATTTCAGTGAAATTGTAGATGGTCACAATAGATAAGATCATTTTTAAAAAGAATATATAAAAAAGGGGCCTTGAAATATCAATAATTAATTGACTTAAGCAAGGATATTAGTAAAGCTTCAATGGATCATGATTCTGAAGAAACACAACTTAGTACAACTTAGTGCTCTTATTTACAAGAATTTGTTATAGTTTTTATTTATGCAAATTATATACATAATTACCTTTTCATTTCAAATAGTTGAAAAATCAAGTTGATCAACAAATAGTTTGGGGTCAATTAACTAAACTTTAGACAAGTTAATAGTAAAAAGAAAGAAGAACAACAACAACTGAGTTAACTCTTCAGGATTTCTATCAAATATTTGCATTTGGAATAGCTGGAAGCAGAATCCACCCCTGGCTCCTGCTACATTGGCAGGTTTCACTCAAAGGCAAACAGTACACTCAGGGAAGTGGAAATCTCTGGCCACAGATCCTGCAGCAGAAATTAACACTGGGCCACAGAATCACTGGAGGAGCCAACATCAGCTTCCAAAACTAGGATCTACCCTTCCAGGCTTTTAGGTATGAGCAATCAGTACACAACACTGGGCACATATGGAAAATAACAGCCAGAAATGATAACTTCAAACTCCAAAATGAGAGTAAATTCACCAACAAAAGCAAATTAAAGAAAGAAATGAGAGGACTTAGAAATGTCTAATTAGTATTCTCAGTCAGATTCAAAAGAATTGCAGTGATAAAAACAATAATGTCTTTAAAAGAAAGTGAGGCAATCAAACAGCAAGTAGAGTTCTTGTAAATAGAAAGCATGGCTGCAAAAATTAATGGCTCATTAACTCAATACAAAATGCATAGAAATTAAATGTGTAAGGACCAATTGTATTAAAATTATAGGAACAAGAAAGGATAAAACACATAGAAAAAAAGACAAAATATGTGCTTAGCAAATCCAGGCAATATCCATTAACAGCATAAAGAAAGACAAAAGAATGGGAATTAATAATCAAATATATTATAATGAGAAATTTCCATAGCAGAAGAAAACACTGGAACCCCCAACCCTCCCCAACACATATATACTGTAAGAAATTTTGAATTCCTAAATTAAAGTTGAAATGCTACAAACCTTCGGATACACAGATATACACATGCAAAAAACACAGAATAAACAGAAACAGCAAACACACAAGTAAACGAAAAAAACCAGGCTTACAAAGGAATGAGAATCACAACAGCTCTGTAGCCCTGATCTGTACTACCACAGCATTATATTTACATGAACAGAGTCAGGAAAAAATCATTGCAAAATCCTCAAACTGTAATTTAATTGTGAAGACAAAAGCAGGAAATGCAGGTTAAGTAAGAGAATACAAATCATGTTTCCACTCCCCCCCCCTTTTTTTAACTGCATATATACACATAGTCACACAGAAGTGGCTTATACTATTAACCGAAGGCAATTCTACCTTTGGTTATAGGGAAAATTTGACCTTTCAGATGACTTTAACAAACATAAAGAACTCTGCTTTTAACAAATCAATATCCTGCTGAGTATTAACATGTATGGAGTCTCAGTTAGGGGGCAAGCATTGTGACTTCCCTGCCTTCCAGAAGCTCATCTTCCATCAGGGTAGAAAGGAAACAAACAATGCAAAACCAAAGAGGACACAGTGAGGAAGGTCAATCTCTAAACGACATCAAGAGGCTGCCTTTGCAGGGTTCCTAACAGGCAAATGGATGTGTATGGGGACAATAGCTAACCATAAATTTTAAAGGAATAAGCAGGATTTAGCCAACTCACAGGAGAGTGTGGGGAATCATTTCAGGCAGAAGAGAAAACTTGAGGTAAAAACAACAAATGGTGTAGGAGGAAAGAAGTAGGACAACAAGCTGAGCAGTTGTCAGAACATGTACAAAATGAGTCAATGCATAAAAAGAAACAAGGCTGGAGGGGTTACTTGGGCCCAGATCTTAGAGAGCCTTATATACTCTTGCCAAATAATTGAAAGCATATTTTGTAGTTCATAGCTTTTCAACCTTTTGAAGTATAATAATCCCATATTCAAACAGTGTCTACCTAGAGATCTAATATATAAAAAAATGAAAAAATTGTTCACTAATAGTTTAATTATATGAGCTGTATTTGGTGACATCAATTTAATATAGTCAGGCATTAAGTGCAATGAGGTCACTGCAATGAACCCCCAAAATCATGCCTTTGACATTTAATTTATTTTTTATATTAGTTGTACAATATCAAAAGAAGACTTGAATTATAGAGATAAATTTTTGCAAATGGTTATTCTACTTCATTTTAACAGAAGTAGCAAGAGAGGCATTATTCTGGGATCTGGGCAGAGAAAGAAAGAGATTGAATGTTAGTAGCAATAGCTAATATTAACATTATCAAGCTGACCAGGGATGGGCCATTCAGGTGAATTCCATGGATAGGCTAAGGATTTGGTAGCCTTTCACTAATACTTGAATAACTTGTATTAATGGCAGAGGGTTGTTGATTTTCTTTTAGGTAATACTATGCTTCTTGGTCTTCAAAATGTTTTCATTAGCAAATAAGAAAATCCAAATCTGGGTATTTAAGCAAAAGGGAGAAATTAATGGAAGATACATGGGCTCACAGAATTGAAAAGAAGGTGGAAAACTCAGCCTGGAAAATGTACAGGAACCGAGGCAACCCTGAATCTCCAAAATCAGAAAAAAAGGAAACTCTACCTTCGGCAGGGACGATTTAGCCTTCCCCACCCCTGTCCTAACCCATCCTGGCGTGAATGTCCTTTTTAGCTGAGCTCAGGTCCTGGGCCAATCCTTGGCTGCCTTCAGATGGGGAGGAGGATCTTGCTCCTGAAGCTTTGGCATTAGGAGGTTAAACAATGTCTGCTGAAAAAGAAAGAATGGGAAGAACATAAGATTGTGCTTGAAGTTTAGAATGTAGAAGTCAACTAATCCCAGGGGGAAAAAAAAAAAGAGAGAGAGATCTTAAAAAGTTCCCCTGAAACACAGAAAGGAAAGGGGGTGTTTTATAGTCTATGAATAGCATGGACTCATCTTCTATTCCCTCCACAACACCCTCGAGAATTCACAGGACATCAGATGGAGGTAGCTGGTTGACAACCCATGAAAGTCGGCCATAAGGTGACCTTTCCTCTGGTCTTTATAGTAGAGAAGTGCCCAACGTTGGCACAAAGACAGAAAAACACCTGCCTTCATGGGGCTTGGGTATTCTGACAACATATCAATAGGGACTACCAACATGAACTGAATTTCAGAATGGGCATTCCTTGAACCTTCTGTACTCCAGAAAACTCTGGAACATTCTTAAGGAGGACAACTCAGTGGGCAAATGATCAGAGCAGATGATAGAATTAGATGTAAACAAATGAAATAAATAACCATAATATCAAACACTGTGGGCCAAGCAATAGTCACAGCACTTTATGCATTCAACTCATTTATTCCTCAAATCCTCCCATGTAATACATACGAATATTACCCTATTTTACAAATATATGAAGGAGCCAAGAAATAGTGGGATTAAGTAACATGTAATCATCCAGTTAATAAAGAACAGAATCAACTGTGAAATCTGGAGTCCATGTCTGTAGCCTGTAGGCTATACTTATTCTGCGGTTAGCACTGAAATTGATATCAACTACATTTGCATACAAATACAAAAATGTCATCATTACAACTAAATAACATTGGTTACTCATGAAGAAAGTGGCTAACAATTCTCAAGGTTTTGTTTAATATATACAATTCTTTTTTTTTATGTGAGAAACCATTTCCTAGTATTTTGTTGTTCTTGTTTTCTCTTTAATGTTCTTTTGCAGTTTCCCTAATCAAACATTTTCCTGAAAGACATATTCAAAGTTTGAAAATAAAGAGAGAAGGAAATAAATTGCTTATTCTTAATAAAGACTCTTGGACCACTGATTTGGGTTAGAATTAATGGTGACTGAGAGAATCAATGTCAAGAAACTCTTAGAAGGGATTTATTTGTTTGGTAATGGATCTTATAAGGTTTGTAATTTATTTTGAAATAATTCAACATGGTTTAATATATACACTAAATCCATGAAAACTCACATTTAAATACAAATTGATTAGTGGCTGATTCCTATTCTCACCCAGCTCATGTTCTCAAAAACTATGCTTGTGGACAGAATTTGTTACTGTTTTGGGGAATCAGGCAGCATCCTCTGTCTTCCCTAGGTCTGATATCCCAAGATCACCTCCATATCACACAACTGAATTTTTGCATTTCACTTATTTTATTTTAGTGAGGTTTGTGTTTAAGTTTAGTTTTACTCTATATTGTAGAGATGGTAAGTTAACAACTCCAGGGTTACTTATCATATAAAAGTCATTGACGTAAATTATTCAGAAATTTACAATTCAAACATAGCTACTATAAGTGCTAATATTATCTTTGAATCCTTAAGTTGTATTAGCATAATGATCTTTAAAATATCTACAAGATGTCCATTGACTAGACTAGAAAAGTTAAGAATCCCACCTTATCAAGAATCATTGAGTTCCGTCCCCTACACATTATGGGGCAGAGCCCTAGGTTTAAGATTTAGAAGTGGACCTGCCTGTAGAAAATAATCAGAGACATATTTCTTCTGCCTGACCTGAGGTTCAGCTGAATTCTGCTGCTAAAATGCCATCACATCGGCCTTGAGTGAATGTTTTGCGCAAAGTGTAAGGACAGAGAGATGGAGCTTCAAGTTTTCAAATGTGATAATGTAATTTTTTTTTTATAATTTCTGCTAATAGATGGTTTTATGTGTGGTAGAATTTGGTCCAAGATTTGCCTTCATTGTAGCACCTTATATGGTGGCAAAGTTTAAGGGTTGGAACCCTATAGACATCAGCTGCCTATAAAAATTAGAGAGTGCCCATAGCCACCACAAAGAACTAATTATTCAGAATAACCAATCAGCTTTGTCAGCTTGCAACAGGACTGTGGTTGGGGCATGCCCTTCACCTGTGACAGGTGTAAAACTATTTAACAAAGGTAGGTTAGTACCAATGAAAATTAGGGTTTTTTTGTTGCATTGTTTTATTTTGTTTGTTTTTGTCTATAGTACTAAATACAACGGGGAAAGAACAACAAATTCACATTTTGCTGATGATATGAATAGTCCCTTGCCATAAAGTGTCTATTCCTATTATGCAGATATTAGTGGTCACCATATGAAGTCACCATGAGCAGCCATCTGGTGGCCTGCCCCTTAATCTGACACCAAGTTTGAGGGGTTAAAACAATTTTATTAAAATATATTTGATCTTTTTAAAAAGACAGAACATTTAGACTATTTTAAACTAAAACTGTCAGGGAGCATCGGCAGAATCCCCGGAGCACCTGCATGCAACAAACACTTGAAAACTGCTAATGTAGGTGAAGGGAAACTAGCAAAGGATTTTAAGGAAGGGAATGACACCATCAGATTTACATTTGAAAGATGTGTCTAGCATCTGTGGAAAGAGTGATTTTGATGAGAAAAAGACTGAAAACACCAATCTCCATTAAGAAGGCAAAGATGAATGAGAGCAATAGTGACAGGAATGGTAAGAAGGTGGATTAGAATATTATTTGGAAAGTAAAAACTGCAAAGATTTAAGTCACTCTACTGTAGTCTACTCTCATCTGTAGCCTTTCCTAAAAGCCTTTTGATTAGCTGTTTCCACTAAACCTGGCTGCATGGAACTAATGGTGAGGAACATAGACCTCTGTTTACTAACTCTGTGATGCAAATTACTTAAACTCACAGTCCTCCCTTTCCTCGTCTGTAAAATGGGAATAATAATTTCTACCTCACAGGTTTAATTGTAGAGATAAAAAGGAAAAAAGATTCTATGCTCAAGTATTAGAATAGTGCCTAGCTAAGTAAACAGTAAATGGTTATTTTTTTAAGAAAGAAGCAATTTAACTAAGAGCAGACAATAAAAGCAAAAAGGTATGTTAATAGTCTAGGATATGTTAAATAAGAGCACAGGAATTAAGCAGTATCTTCCAACAATATCTTCAAAGGGAAACCTGGCTATGTAAGAGAGAGTGAAATGCTAAAACAATGTTATTTTTCTTTGTTGGGTCTGATTCAATCTATTTATTCCCAAGTAGGATTGTACAGATAGTAGAGACTTTCCGGGCAAAAATAAAATAAAATGATGAAAGAATATAAGATGAAGAAAATGAATGAGATGTTCCAACGTATTATGATCTTTTACAAATGGAGAAAGGAATGATTCTCCCACTGTCAAGTGAGCTGGTGTTTGTGAGAGAAGTCAAGGTGAGATGGCTGTAATCCCAGTGCTTAGGGAGGCAGGAGGATGGCTTGAGCCCAGGAGTTGGAGACTGCAGTGAGCTATGACCTCACCACCGCACTCCAGCATGGCAATAGAGCAGGACCCTGTCTCTAAAAAAATAATAACTGTAACTTTTTAAAAATTAAAAAGAGAAGTAAAAGTGAGGAGATAGGATGAGACGTACAATAACTTGCTGTTTGATGAAAACAGGAGCAGCTGAAGGCAGCCCTGCATGTCATCAGCTCTGCAACTAACTGAGTTCAAGGGTAAAATTCCTCCTGTGAAAAGACAGGATAAGCTTGTCTCTGGCCTTCCTAACTGGAACTGAGAATGAAATGAAGTATCAGAGTGTTAACGCAGACTTGCCTGGATTTCCCGTCAGGTGTCCTGAGGACATTTAATTCCCTGTCTTAAGAGCCTGGATTTGGTCAGTGAAGATAGATGTCTACGAATGAAATCATGCTTTTCCTATATTCTAGAAGTATCTACCTGGTAGTATGGACTGGTTCCAGTAAAATAGATGGCACCGCTATTCTAACACTCTTGTTTTCAATTACAAGCAGCCAGTTTCCCCTAAGGAACAAATGCTCATTTTTTTTTCTTACCATTTTATTGCCATAAATTTTTGTCATCCAATAACATTTTTGTCACACAATTGTGAGGATAAATTGTGTTGACCTTGAATATTACCAAAAAACAAACAACCTTGGTTTTGATTTTATTTTTCTGAAAATGGTAATGAATTTTCACCACTTTTGTTTGTTTGCTTGTTCATCTCTATCCTGAATTCAAGTAAACATTTTATTGAGAAACTCATAATGTCATTTTGACTGAGTGGCACTAGATTTTTATATTATCCCTAAAACTTGTTCTCAATGATTTTTATATCAGAATATAATCTTTAGTGTGATTATAATCTAATGTAGAAACCAATACAACCAATTGTCTCCAGTTGGAAACGGACCATTTATGCCCATATGCAACCACCGTTCACCTTCCTCTGCCTGGGAATGGTTCCGCATGCCTTTCAACATAATGACTTACGCTTTGATTGATTTATGATCCAATTGATTTATCAATCGAAGTTGCCACATGAGACTAAACATATTTTCCAACCAGTGCCAGGCTGGAGAACTGTGTGCATGTTCCCAAGCTTGAGTGTTTCTTTAATTGGGCTGAGACAGCTGAAAACGTTTAATATAGGGCTTTTCTCTACTAAAATATAAAGGAAACCAACCATCAATGGTCAATTTCCCAATAAGATTATAGATTCTAACCTCCCAAAGTAAATGGCTATTCTAAACATAATTCTACTTTTGCTCTTTCATGACTTTAATCAACAAACATTTATCAAGAGCCTAAAATGTGACCGGCACTCTTCCTGGCACAGTGGATACAGCAACGATCACCACAGGCAAAAAGCCGTGTCCTTGTGGAGGTTACAGGTTAGTTGAATTGTGGGGACATAGTCAATAAACAACCAGGGAACATTTATATCATGACACATAAAGACAGTGCTACGGAGAGAAATACGGCAGAGAAGGAGACTAAAGAAGTAGGAAAGGCGTTGTAATTTTAAACTGTGTGCTCCAGGAAGTGTGAATTTAGCAGACACATTTGAGCAAAGACCTGATGGGTGTAGGGAAGAAAGCTATGAAATGCCTGATATATTGTCTTTTAAGCAGAGGACACAACAAATGCCCCCACTGTGTCCGGTAGTGAGTTCTGTGCAGAAGCAGCAGCAAGGACTCCAGCCAGTGTGGCCAGAGGGCAGGAGCCCAGGGAAGAGTAGGTGGAAATGAATGCGGAGAATTAGTGCATGAGAGGAGAAGGAGGGCAGGGCGGACTAGAGGGAGGAGAGGTTTGGGAAGATCAGTGAGGTCAGTTTGGAGCCTGTTAAGAGGTAGGTACCCATTAGCCACCCCAGAGCTCGGGGCAAAATGCAGGAAGCAGCGCCCCTAGAGGGCAAGTGGAAATTAGCGTCATGCTCAAGCCTGAGCCTGTCAGAAGTGAGCCAGAGAGCATTAAAAAAACCCAAAAAACTTCCTTCTCAGGAAGCAGATATGGGAGGATCGCCTGAACCCTGGAGTTCCAGGCTGCAGTGTACTTTAATCTATAATCGCACCTGTGAGTAGTCCCAACACAGTGATACTCTGTCTTTAAAAAATAAAATAAAACAATTAATAAATATGTACAAGTCTTTTTTCTGCAGAAAGGAATAAATGATTTGAGGAAGCAGAGAGAGCCTGGTGTTGGAAGACCTAAAATCACCTCCGGGAAAAGTATGGTGGTGGGGGGGAGGATGGTTAAAGGTCCAGAGAGAGGGGCAGCTACATGAAAAAGACTGATATGAACAGACATAGAGGCCAATCCCAGTCTTACTGTGGCAAAAGGGAGTACACTTGTTACAGCTACAGCCTCCATTCTTCTCACTATATTGCTCTGTGAAAAAAAAAACAAAAAATCAACTCCTGATTCTTTAACAAGACATGAGTGACATTTGATATGTATCCTTCATAGTCTGGGAACACTGGTGAGGCACAATTTATAAAGAAAGGAAAGGACAGTAAACACTTCCAAAGCATCCTGTGAGAGCTCCAGTAGGGATGGGGCTAAAGACATGTAAATTAGCAGCTGGAGTGACCACATGTAGACCACTCATCAGGGTGAACCATGAGAGTAGAGTTGCAGAAATAACCAACTCTCCAGATTGAAGGACAGAATGTCTGGTTTTTGATGTCCCCATAGTAGTAAAGACAGAATTTTTATTGCTGTTAAAATAAATAAGATAGCTAAGCTTCAATTAGGTTACTGCCTTTTGTTTTAAAGAGCAGAATACAGAAAATTGCTAGAGTGCAAAAAATCCTAAAGTCCATTAATGTAGTAAATTTCATAATGTGTCACCATCAAAGTGATTTTTCAATCTTCTCAGTGACTGACCCAAAGTTCAGCATTGTTCAGAGTAATCTAGACTAGAACCTATAGCAATAAAGTCTCTATTTATACATTGTTTTGCATAAATAAAGCCTCTTTCTTTTTGGTTATGATCTGTTATTCTGATCATTCTTGGGAGGGAACAAAATGGTCCAGGAAATGGACCCCCATGAGAGATGACCACACATAAGAGGAATTCTTTTTTTTTTTTTTTTTATTTCTGTCCCCAACCTTGTTGGCAAAGAGTAATTCTTAACCTGTTGGAAATGAAAGACTCTGTTTAGAATCTGATAAAAGCCATGGACAGCTGAAGACAATACAAAAAATAAAGTGCTTAGCATACATAAAGAAACAGAAGCTTGCATTTTCAGGAGGACACAGTTGTTTGACCTGGTGCCTCATTAAATCAAAGGCCCTAAAGTCATCCTGCTGGTCGTTAACAAATCAAAATAAAATCAGGGTCCAATCCTCTTAACTCCCATCCTCTCACCGCTCCATACTGCCTTTCTTTGGCGTACGGGGGGTAGTGTCATAGTGTATAAACCTACTTATAATATAGAGTCTTTGCCAAATGTAATCTTCTAAAACCTGAGAAACTATCTACCTACATTTTCAGCAAAGGAATTATTCTCTGCACATCCTCTTAAAAAAAAACTGTTTGGTAATGATGCAAAGCAGCTGTCGCCTCTCACAAAGAAGGCTCTCGACAGGGCTGCTGGATGAGTCATGAGTCATACATGAATATGGGATTAGCAAAATGATCATTTGTTCAATTGTCAAGGCCTGTCTCCGTAGAATGAAAGCCTATTGTCAGAGTGCAAAGTTTTTGTGAAAATGCCAAAAGCGGAGGAGGCGCTTTTATTATGGGCTAGGACTGTTGGACTCAGCCTGGCTAAGGTAAATAATGTATACACCACCCTATAGGGAATGAAAAAGAAATCTGGATTTTAAAAGAAAATTATCATAAGGTGCAGCCAGCTCTTCTCTGCAGCCCCTAGAAACCAGAAGCACCAGAAGCACCCATTTTAGTATAGAAGAAACTTCTAGGACCTTCTACCTTCTACCAGTCTTGTCTCAGGGGGATTAGATTAATTGCAGTTAGGGACAGACAGCTACAAAACTAAATCTATAAAGATACATAAAACTAAATCTGAGGGATAGCCCCTCAGGTGATATGGATTAAAATTAAACTAGCTTTCTAAGTTCAAATGACTTGCTTTAGACCTGCCATGATCTTGATGTTCGTGTCCCTGCAAAATTCGTATGTTGAAATCCTAACTCCCAAGATGATGATAATGGGAGGTGGGGGCCTTTGGGAAGGTGATTATAGATCATGAAGGTAGAGCCCTCATGAATAAGATTGGTGCCCTTGTTAAGGAGACCCCAGAGAGCTCCTTCATCTCTTCCACTATGTGAGGACACAGTGAGAAGGTGCCGTCTGTGAACCTGAAGGCAGGCCCTCATCAGATAACCAATCTGCCAGTGCCTTGATCTTGCACTTCCAGCTCCCAGAACTGTGAAAAACTAAGTTTCTGTTGTTTCTAAGCCACCCCATTTATCATATTTTGTTATGGCTTCCCTAAAGGACTAAAGCAAGACCTAAATGAGATACCTTAGAAGGATCTCAGGCAAATCACTCTTCACAGAAGAGTACAATAAACAGATAATGGCCCAAACTCTAGTGGAGAGGGTGAGGTACCTCAAATCTTTAACACATCAACTGCCATGAGAGTTGTATTTAACTCAGGCTAGTTTTGAGCCTGGGGCTCCGTGAAGCAAAACCCTGCAGTTGGTTCATGAAAATCTTACTTGTTGATGTTCTTATTGTTACAATTAATACTGACAATTTAATTCTAAAAACACGGATTGTGCTGCATATAACTCACGCACACACACACACAAAATAACAAATAACAAATTAAAAGGATCCTTTTGTTTTAATATAACACCATGACCTCAGGGAAATTTTTTTTTTCTAGTGTGATGGTCAACATTTAGAAGTATGTCTGTGCTTACATCATCATCAGAAATCCTTAGAGAAGATAGTGTTCATTAATACAAGTCTAAAAGTTATTAGAGAGAGTACACTGTGCTTTTTCTGAGGAACATTAAAAAACAGCAGGAGAACGACCTTTTTGACACTTTTAAAATGTTATTCTTGATAAACATTTTTTTCTAAAGAAGAATGTCTATTAAATGGTAAATATTAAGATAGTGGAAGAATAAATTATTTCCAAATCAGACAAGCTATGTTTAAAGCTTGGAAAGTTAATAGATTTTTATTTTTTAAGTCAGTGTTAAAGGCAATTTTAAAGGCATACTTTAAATTTATGTCATAGTTTTACACTGTTGAGATTAAGGTCACATACTAACAAAAACTTAAATGCAATGTAATATAGCAATGGCACCCTTGAACATATGTGACTTTAATCAGTTCTTAAATATTAATGTGTATAATCCATAGGTAATAGTTAAGATTCTAGATTTAGATTTAGATTTAGATGGTTGCAATTTTAGGAGGGTTACACTGTGCTTTCCAGCATGTGCTATTCTAAGCTGTTTAGTTTATCATTTCTATGATATTCTAAGTCAAATGAGGACAGCTTGATTTTGCTGATAGCTGATGAAACTGTAGAATGCTGCATAATTAGATAGAAGGGAAGTATCTATTTAAGAAGGAAAATAAACATCCAGGAAGTTATTCTATGAGAGGGGAAAAAGTGATGTGAAAAATAGTTTTTACCCTGCTATCAGATTTTTCCAAGAATTTAGATATAGCTTTTGTTGACAGCATTAACTTTGGCATTCCTGGATGTCTTTATATAATTGACATTTGAATAATGCTTTTTGGTTATGAAACTGCTTCACACATACTGCCTCCTGCAGTACTCCAAAATAACTTACAAGAAAAATATTGTCATTACTCATTTTAATGATAAGGACACTTGAGCTGCCTGAAGTTAAATTCTTTCTCCAAAGTTATACACAGCAAGGGACAAAACTGGGAAGTAAACCCCAACATATTCTGTGTTTTCCCCAATATCATGCTGCCTTTTCTTGGGAATTTCTAAGACCAGAAATGAGAAGGAGTCAATCATCTTGATTTGTCTAAAATTTCCTGACTTATGTCTTCCATTGCAGTATCCTCATGCAAACCTCATCCCTCCTACATACTGGTGATTTTTAAAGTAAAAAGAATCAAATCACGACCTGCTCCAGAGGCACCTAACATGTTAGCCCAGGAATCAAGGGTATTAAAATACAGCCAGACCACACTTTCAGTAATAATACTAATAGTCATGATAATAATAGCAGTTGCTTACATAATGTTCCTATTTATTATGCACCAGCCACCATGCCAGGAATTTTACATATATTATCACATTTAATCCTAAAAACAGCAACAACAACAAAAAACTCATGAGGCAGATACTATTATGTCATCAACTTTCCAGTGGAGGAAATATAAAAATCTGAAAGATGAAGTCACTGATTTAGGATGTCCTGTCTTCTCTCTCACTGGGTTTATGATACATTACCTGTTCTTTCCATTAAAAAGGTGAGATATAGAAGAGTTCGTGGTCTGCCACATCTGATGTGAAGTCATCTGTAGTTGGAAGGGAAAACTGAGGACTGTAGGAGGGATGCATTATGGAATTTGAAGTGTTCCTGATTTGGCTTACAGTCAAAGAGAAAGCTTCGAGAATGTCAAATTATGTATAAAAATTCTATCTTTGAAGTCCAAGGAAGAAGCACAATGAGTACAAGATAATCACATTCTTAGCAAATTGGGATATCACTCAAATTAATTTGCATGACTACATCTAACTAAATGTTGCTTATATGCTGATTATACACAACACTTCTGTAATATACTGAAAGTGGAAAAGTCGAAAAAAGTTAGGGGGCAATTAAATAAACACAAAAGAGAATAAAGAAAGAATAGAAATATAAGTTGGAATATTGCTCAAACTAATGTATATAAGTAAATCCAATATACATTGATTATATGAAACACTTCTAAAATATACTAAATGTTTAAATAGAAAAAAATAATTAGTGAAGAATAGGTAAAAAATAAAAAAGAAGAAATAGAAATAGAAATATCGAACTGCATTGATATAATCAAAAAAGAAATTTTTTTACTTAAACCAAAACTGTTCTTTTTTCCCTATTGATGGACAACAATGCTTATGACTAGAGGAAAGTTCTCTATGTACTACCTTCAAAGCCGTATTGCAACTGACGTGGGGAGAAAAAGACACTGAAAAGAGGGCTCTGTCTACAGCGGAATGGTTTAATTGGCTCTTGCTTAAGATAGGACTAGAGGGTCCCAGAGCTAGTTTTGGAAGTATGAGACAGAAAGAGATGTTCTGAATTAGAAAATAAGGAGAATTTGTTTTTCATTCTTTGTTTGTTATCTCTGACTTCTGAGAGGGAGAGAGAGAGGAGAGATGCCTAAAATTAAATTTTAACTTGTTTCTATTTGGGCTACATAAATGTCCTTGTTCGTCTCTAAGCTCTCAGTAAAACAAGACACAGATAAACCCTCACGCACAAGCTTCTCTGTGTGAGGGGCTCTGAATATGTGATTCTGTGCGTGTGTGTGTGTATGCGTGTGTGCATGTGCATTTAGTGTTCAGGTTTCTTCAAATCCTGAACTGTTCAAACACCTTCCAAGCTTCTTATGGTTTTCTCCTTTCTCTTGGACAAATAATAATAATATTTTTTTAAAAACTGTGACCATTGTCTACTATTTTCAGCTATGTCACATGAACGTCTTTGCACACCTTTCCCAGAATATAACATTCATATGCTGTTAGAAATGGAATGTGTAAAACATGCTAAATTTATTTGAGAAATTTCTGTCCAAATTCGTGACATTGATGGTACAAAAAAGCAGAGAGGATATACTCATGGAGCTGCCTCAGTAAAATACTGTAAGATGTGATTAACCTCACCGTGGCCCGTAATTTCTGCCTGGAGAGATTATAAAGGGTCATAATATCCTTTCCCTTTAATTCAGGTCCCCAGTTTTGAGAAAAGCCCCTGTGCCAGCACGCATACTTCCAAGTGGGTCTAAATCATTAATCATCATCTAAATTATTAATGCTCTCGAGACATAGCAAAACATCACACACTCACAATAAGAGGAAAAGGCCATACTAAATTGCAGACACCTCAACATACAGACATAGAATGTGCTGATAGTTTCAGTTCTACACCTTCAGCCAAGAATAAATACAGAAACAGAAAAACTCACCTGTTCAGCTAGTAAAGAACTTTTCTCCTTCCTAATGGCATACAATTCTTAATTGATTTCAGCTGAAATAGATAAATAGGCCATCAAACAAATCACTAACAGACTCTGTCATCTCTCATCCAAGGGATAAAAGATCTCAATAGACCATTAATCCATTTATAGTGATCAACACATATTCAGACCATAAAACCTAATAACCGATCATTGCTGCCACCAATGGGGAACAATAACTTATCAGCCTTTAACAAACTCAAACCAAAAACAAGATACAAAAATATTGGAGAGGAGAAATAAACCTTAAAAAACTGAAGAGTCAACAAAATTTTACTGCCACGTTGGGTTTACCATAAGGAGGCTTATGCTGTGCATAAGTTGCACCACCTTTCTGGTGATAAAGTTTATTCTGTTCTTTCAAGTAAATCCATCAAGCATCTCAGTGGAAGACCTCCAAAATTATATAAAGTTACAATATTTAAGTATTAGGGCTAGTACAAAAATAGAAAAATAATTCAATGAAAGATGAAATGGCCTCAAAACAGTCCATAGATTATGTAGAATAATTTAATACATGTTCACAGAGGCACTACAGAACAGAAGGAAAAAAATAAAGATTTTCCAATAAAAGACCCTAAGAGAATTAGTTATTTGGAAAGAAAATAAAATTAAATCATAATCTTATACTATCTAGTACAATAAAGTCCAAATATATCAAATGACAAAATGAAAAAAATCAATCATTTTAATAACTACCAGAGAAAAATAAGATGATTATATTTGCACCGTTTGAGGAGAAAATTTAAAACAATTTATTTAAAAACTCAGATACACAGTTTTCATTCTATGGTGCTCTTGGCCTCTGGAGCACACTCTCGATCTCATTTTGAAGAACTTCAGAGTTCTCCTCTTGCTCCATTTACTGTTTGTGCAAATGTTTGTGTCTCATACTCCACTCCTCTCCCAGAGACCCATTTTGATAAGTCTTTAAATGTTTGATATTTTCTGTTTATATGTGTCCATGTGCATGCATGTTTTTAATTTTCATAACTATCATGTTATGTATCTCATTCTATTTCGTACTTTTTTCTTTTGATATTATGTTTTTTTAAATTCCTCACTTTGCTGTGTTTATAATTATAACTATGCTTCCAACTGCTACATAATACTCCCTGGTAGGCAGACAAGGAGTGTTTTTGGTGTTTTGCTTTTGCTTTTGGTTTGTAAAAGGCAATTAAGTTATGATTCCTCTTTGATTGCAGCAATGACTGAGGATTTGGTTCTATGGTCTGATTATTTCATGGTCACTATATAAGATTTAATGGTTTCTAAATATCTTTTATCTCTTGCATGAGGGATGACAAAGAATTACTTTTGCCATTGATTTGTTGCCTATTGTCTATTTGAACTCAATAGACTTCTTTCCCTGCTACTGTGGGCACTCTGATTATGGCAATTCCTTGCAAAACAAATCACATTTAAATGAATATTCTTGTGGAAGCCCTTATATGAACCTGGGTGAGAATTCCTTTTGGACATATATCCAGGAGTACTTGATTATAGGACAGGTAGATGTTTAATTTAAATAGATGGTGTCAGCTTGCCCTCCAGAATGGTTACACCTCTCTAAATGGATTTGATAACCTCAAAAATGATATAGGTAAAATAGCAGTTTTTATTGAAGTGAGGATAGAGAAGTAGAGATTGTCAAGTTTCAGTTCATCTAAGTCGGTAAAAGGATGAAGTTTTGGTAATCTGTCACCATAACAATGCTTAAGTCCTAAAAATCGGTGGCTCATAAACACAAGCATTTGTTTTTCTTACCCATACATTAGTCTGGGGCTATTCTGCTTGAGCCTGCAGATTAGCTGGGTTTTCCTCTAGTCTTTGAGGTAGGCTCAGATATGTTCCACACATCTTTTCATTTCCCTTGGAGCCATGGTTACCCGAGTAAGTTCTCACTGGGATGACGGAGGGCAAGAGTTTGAGTAGGGACACAGCAAGAACCATTAAAGACTTAGATTGGAGCAACAAAAACAACAAAAAACCCCAACATTAATTTGTCCATATCCTATTGGAACAAAGCTAATGCCATGGCCAAGTGCAACATCGATGGACAAGGAAATAGTTGTTCTACTTAACTTAAAAATAAAACATTGACATCAATAATTCCAGTCTGCCATAGAGGGCATTCAGGGTGACATTAAGGATGGCAGGAAACTTCTCAGTGTTTCAGTAACTCGTTCAATAGATACATCTGAAACTGATAGGGGAAGAGTATGGCAAGTTAGAGGGGCTGAAAGGATCAGAAAAAGAATAGGTTGGGAATGAAATTAAAGGAGAAGATAGATGACCAGGGTGTTTCCCCCAGGATGAATATTCTAGATCATTTGGAAGAAGAAGAAATGTGTTTTGGACAGTGTACAGGAACCAGTCAATTGAATGAAAGGATATCAATTTACCCAATTTCTCCTTTTAAAAAATGTACTAGATCAGCCAACATGAGAAAAATTCAAGCTAGCAGAAGTAAATACCCTTTATTTCAAATCCCCTTCAAACAAAAATGCTTAACAGAGTTCTTTCTACCTCTTTAAGCATCTCACAGTCCTTTGAGAGTAGGGGGGACTGAAACCTAAATGACTTGTCAGCCTCAGGAAGCTGCATAGTTATCGAGTCTGAGCAGTGATATGCAAATTATTCTAGCTTTACACCTTTACCTCTAGATCATGTTCCTATTAATAGAATTATGCTGAATAAAATATAAAACAGTTGAAATGAATGACTATGTCTTAACTAAAAAGAAATTTTAGAAAAGCACTCACCTCCACATTGTTCTTCACTTGGAAAATGCAATTAGCCACATTTTAGAACATCTCGAATTTAATCAGAATTTCAAGGATATTAACTTCTTAATAGTAAAAGCTTGGATCTGGTAAGAGTCATTCATTTTTAAACCTGAGGCTCATTCATCTACATATAAAAATGAGAGTTAGTCATTTATAACTCTATTTCCCATTCATACCTATTGGCATTTTCTATTAGTATCTGTCAATGGATATGTTCAATGGAAACATATGTAATCAGGACGTAAGCAACACCTTACTTTGTTTTCCATAACAGAGCAAATGAGATTCTGATGCTATCTTAAAAAAATTCTTGATTAAAAAAGTTTAAAACAATTTTTCATATTAAATCCTTGACCACATTTCTAAAAATAATTCCTGTACATTGTATTATTTTCTTCACTAAAAGGGACAGCATTGATAGAGCTGGTGAGGCACTACTGAGAGACAAGGTAATTAATGTCCCCAGATCATTATCTCTTGACAATTCAGCATGAAAACCAGAGGTGAAATCTAGCACTGAAAACATCCTCTCCCCTGTGATCCTATCAAAGACAAAATCAGCATGATTGACCTCAGTTTTCAAACCTTTATTGGGGGGTCAGGATCTGAAAATGCTTCCTGAATACAGATGAATACCTAATTGGTAGAGGTATGTTTAGCAGGACACCCCCTTGCTTACTTTACATAGAAGTCCCTACTCTCTAGTACCCCAAACCAGGTATCTCATCTTTGGATTCCACTGGTGAAATGGGGCTAACATCTTTCTGAGCTCTCAGCAGTCCATGCTAGAAACTCAAGAAAGACTGCATTTGGCTTTTCTTGGGTACGTTTTCTCGGTTTTCAGAAACAGCCACAACTGAAACTGCTATGGACTGTGGAGAGGGTTTTCCCCAAGGGCAACCGGATATATTCTCAAAGGAATGCTTTCAAGCCCAATTTACTGCTGGTTTTTTATTATCACAGCAATGCTCACTCCAAAATGAACGATAACAATAATTATTTGTGTTTTCCTCATTATTTCCTTCCAAATAGCTCAGTCACATCCACCTGGCAGAGCTTGACTCCTCAATTCCTGATCTCCCCAGGAGATACCTGTGGTAGTAAAGGTGGGAAACTCAGACTTCACAGCTTCCACCAGGAAGGCAGGATTAATCTTAACCTAAAGGCCCGTGGGATCAAGGAACTAGTCACCAGATGTGATGGTCAAATTGATCACATAGTCTTCCACTGGATTTATCTCCTTCCCTTCTCCTCTCGCCTGTCATTCATTTCTCCTCCCTGGAACACCTGTGACAGTGTTCTAAAAGCAGCCACCTGCTCACATTTTTTTCTCTCAAGCTCTACTTTTGGGAGAATCCAACATAAGCTGTCTGTACTCCCAAGTCTCAATCTCTTCCACTGTTCATCTGTCTGGTTAGCTTTCTATCTATTCACTCATCCCTCTTCAGAACTTATAATTTAGAACAAAACAGTTGGATTGAGAGAAAGCATAGAGCAATGAATAATTAATAAGGTAGGTATGCCAATAAATTCCAAGACACAAGCACTGTTAACATTTTGGATATATCCTTCCAGAATTTTTCTTTGGATATTTAGGTATTTATATATCTATATGTATTTTGACAAAAATGGAATACCACAATCACATATAGCCACAGTCTCAGACATACACATATATATGTTAAGACTCTCTTTTTCAATTAAACCTAACATGGCATTTCTTTATTTCAATGTTTTTTCAGACCATTTGCACCAGTTGAGATTCCTACCAGGAGCAGTTTATGAGGCATGCTTCATCACACTCTTACAAACAACTGATGTTATTATTAATTTTCTTAGATATTCTGACAAAGAATACACACATGCATGTTATAGATAGATATGGGATATTCATAAATATATGATTTAATTCATGTTTATTTGATTATTATTAATGCAGCACAAGTTATCCTGTTTGGGCTTCTGTATGCTTTGTTTTGTGAATTGCCTGTTCATTTTCTGCCTCTAACAGTTTGTAATGATCTCTTAAAGTAGTTGTTCATTTCAATGGCAAATAGTATTGATTGAAGACCTGCTGTATGCTAAGAAATATGTGTCAGAAGCTGCAGATAACATGGGGAATATGCAACATGGTCCCTTCCTTCTGGAACCTAGAGTCTAGCAAAGAAGATTGACACTAACAATTACAGCTATAACGAGGGCAGGGAAATGATTCCCTGGTATAGAAAATGGGTAGTAAGAGAGGCCACAGAGACAGGCCAGCAGGCAATCAGTGAAGATCACCTGAGGACGTAAGACTGAAATTGAGATTGAAGAGTAAGAGTCAACCAGGTGAGGTAGACACAAGAACATTTCCCGGAGAGGGAAAAGGTATAAGGGCCTGGGGGGGAAAGTGCATCATATCAGAATGTATTAACCCTTTGTCAGTCGTGTGTGTGTGTGTGTGTGTGTGTGTGTGTGTGTGTGTGTGTGTGTGTTGTCACACACTGGTCCAGATCTCCGCAGTAGTCACATACCTCCCAAACATTACCAAAATCTCCCCTTCTCTGGCCTGACACATCCTTCCCATCTGCAGGGTCCTCTCTGCCCCTCACTCCTGATTTACTTCTCAACTTTTCTTTTAAAACTCTTACGTATTACTCTGTCCATGATGCTTTCCCAAGATTACATCAATTTGATTGGTTTTCCTTATGAATTTACCAATTAGAGAAGTTGATATCCGTTAATATGAAAATAAAATATTATATAAATAACAAATACATTTTCCCTTCTTTGGAGGTGTATCATTCAATACATTTGCACTAGTTTTTTTATAATTTGTCAAAAATACCTAAGAGAAAGGAATTCATTCTAAAAGTAATTGGTACTTAGACTGCATGAAATTGACACAATGAAATAAAACAATATAATTTAGGAAATTTACTTCACCAAAATAAGAGAATTTATATAGCCAAATTCTCTTAAGGAGGATTAAGCTGTCCCTGAAGCAAAGGTACTTACTGGATCTTGAGAAACACAAAATACCTGTGCTTGAAGCAGCATGAAGTCTGGCAGATGGTCACAAAACATTACCAAAAATATGAAATAAACATTGTTAAATACATTCCGTATTTTTAAAGTCAACTTGTTAAAGCTGCTTAGGACAATCTGCATTAGTATTATTATCTTATTATAGTAATAAGAATGCAGTCAAATTTTTTCTCACTGAAAATTCTTTTGTAGTTTTAAAGACATGTCACGGGAACTCTAGAATTGCCAGACACATAGCATTGTCTCTTACATTAAAAACCTTGGGAAAGATATGTTTAATATTTTCCTGAAGATTTATGTCTCTAGATATAGACAATGTTGGCCTAGAGCCCAGGCTTATTAGCACTTTCCCTGATTTGGCAAACAATATCTCTTAGATCCTGATCTATTTGATGACACTGCTGGGGTGAATGCAGGCGGATTAGCATTAGAAGAGAAACAAATGATACATTTGTCACACGGATGTGAGGGTCAGTGGCCACACGGGCCTGGTGAGTCCACCTTGCAACAAGGAACAGTAGAAGTGCAAGTCCAGCTGTAAAGCCTGGGAGAGGATCAAGGAAGGAAAAGAGGGTGTGAGCCCTGAGACTCAGGTAAGGGTAAGGAGCAGCAGCAAACACTATGTCCAGGTGTGTCAGTCCAAGAAAAGGGTAACAAGTTGGTCAAAATGCAAAATGTAGTATATTTCAGAACAATCCTTGGTTTGGGGAGAACCATTTATCCCTGGCCTAAGCTTTTGCTCCTGGCATGGACATTTAGGAGGGAAGGACTTGGAGCCCTGGTGAGAAGGCGTGCTGACACAGAGCTAGACTCTTGTAGAGGACAACACTCGGATTCCTGAGCATGAGGGCGTTGTAGTGGACATCTCAGAAAAAGTCTCCTAAAATGCTCTCTACCATCATCTTTCTCTGTTTTTCCTTTGGATACATACCCAGTAGTGGGATTGCTGGATCAAATGGTAGTTCTACTTTTAGTTCTTTGAGGTATCTCCATACTACTTTCCATAGAGGTTGCGCTAGTTTGCAGTCCCACCAGCAGTGTATGAGTGTTCCTATCTCTCCACATGCACACCAACATTTGTTGTTTGAGACTTTTTAATAAAAAGCCATTCTCGCTGGAGTTAAGTGATATCTCATTGTGGTTTTGATTTGCCTTTTCACGATGATTAGAGATGTTAAGCATTGTTTCATATGTTTTTTTGGCCATTAGTCTATCTTCTTTTGAAAAGTTTCTGTTCATGTCTTTTGCCCACTTTTCAAAGGGGTTGTTTGATTTTTTTTCTTGCTGATTTTCCTGAGATCTATATAGAATCTAGTTATCCACCCTTTTTTCAGATATATAGCATGTAAATATTTTCTCCCATTGTGTAGGTTGTCTATTTGCTCTCATGATAGTTTCCTTGGCTGTACAGAAGCTTTTTAATTTGATCAGGTTCCATTTATTTATTTTTGTTGTTTCTGTGATTGCCTTTCAGGTCTTCTTAATAAATTCTTTCCCTAGGCCAATGTCCATAAGAGTATTTCCAACATTTTCTTCTAGAATTATTATGGTTTCATGCCTTAGGTTTAAGTCTGTTATCTACTGTGAATTGATTTTTGTGAGAGGTGAGAGGTGTGGATCCTGTTTCAATCTTCTACATGTGGCTATCCAATTTTCCCAGCACCATTTATTGAATAGGGATTCTTTTCTCCAGTGTACGTTTTTGTCCACTTTGTCAAAGATCAGATGGCAAAATGAGGATGGTTTTATATCTATGTTCTCTGTTCTGTTCCATTGGTCTATGTTTGTGTTCTTGTGCCACTGCCATGCTACTTTGGTTACAATAGCTTGAAGTCTGGTAAATTGATGCCTTCCAATTTGTTCTTTTTGTTTAAGGTTGCTTTTGTTATATAGGGTCTTCTCTGGTTCCATACGAAGCATAGAATTGCTTTTTCTAGATCTGCAAAAAATAACATTGATATTTTAATAGAGATTGCATTGAATCTATAAATCACTTTGGGTAGTATAGACATTTTAACAATGTTGATTCTGCCTAACCATTAGCACATCTGTTTACACCCTCTGCTATTTCATTCCTCAGTGTTTTGTAGTTCTCCCTATAGGGCTTCATCCCAGAGATGGGGGGATGATTCAAAATATCAAATCCATAAATGTAATTCACCACATAAATAGAAGTGAAAACAAAGAGCATATGATGCTCTTAATAGACACTGGAAAAGCATTTGACAAAAGTCAGCACCCTTTTGTGATAAGAATGCTTAACAAAATAGGCATAGATGGGACTTACCTCAAAATGATAAAAGCCATATATGATAAATCCACAGCCAACATCATACTGAACAGGGAAAAATTGAAAGCATTCCCACTTAGAACTGGTTGCCCTCTGTCACCGCTTTTATTCAACCTAGTGCTGGAAGTCCTAGCCAGAGCAATTGGACAAGAGAAGGAAATCAATCTATCCAAATGGGGGAGAAGAAGTCAAACTATCGTTCTTTCTTGATGATATGATCTTATATTTAGAAAACCCCAAAAAAGTCTGCCAAGAGACTACTGGAACTGATAAATAAATTCAGCAAAGTCCCAGGTAACAAAATCAATCTGCAAAAATCAGTACCATTCATATACATCAATAACAGTCAAGCTTATAACCAAATCAAAGACTCAAGACTTTTCACACTAGCAACAAAGAAAATAAAGTACCTAGGAATATATTTAACTAAGCAGGTGAAAGATTTATTTTTAATGTACTTTTTGTCACAGAGTTGCCCCATTCTTCAGAAATAATATTGCTATGCTTTGTAACTTTTTTTCTGCATTAAATTGACTTGCTGCACCATCAGTATTTGCAATCTTATAAGATGTGTTATCTAAGAAAGATGTATATGTTTTCTCCTAAATTGAATTCTGAGAATAACAGGCTAGCAAACTGTGTTACATGATAGAATATTCATATTGGCATTTTATTATCCTATATTTATTAATGATATAAACTATATGACCTTTAAATTATATGCTTTTTCTTCTTTAATTGAAGAAAATTTCACATTCAATGTGGATGCCAGGTTTAGCCAGTATATATGAATGTCTATTCAAACAAGCATAAAACAAGCATGTAAAATCTTTTACAATCTATATAGGTTGCCTAGTATGAGCAACTCAAAAATATACACATAATTTTGGTTGAAGCATAGAATTATTATGAATGATTTATAGCATTCTTATTCTTAACCTATGGAATAGAAAATAAAATAAAGGACATCTCATCTTTGCTGTAATTAGACTAACTTTTCTAAATCAATGAATGGAGATAAAAAGGATGATAATGAAGATATATATATATGATAAAAGCAAAATAATAATTTCTAGCTTATATGGAGTGCTTATTAATTACTAGGCTTTTAAAAAAATGTTACATAAATTATTTCATTTAATTATTTCAACAATCTTACAATATAAAAGTGTTGTTATCACCATTTTGTAGATTAAAAAAAAAAGACACAGGACCCAGATGCTGAGCTCTACTATGCTACAAAGATGTTCTGCCACAATACCCTATATTATATCTAATCCTAACATTTTTTAGAACTTTCTAGAAGCAAAATCTTGTTTTAGGACAAATTCCTGCTCTCTATAGATTCAAAATACAGACAGGTAAGTATCAGGCTTTGAAGCTCTATCCCCATATAATCTGATACTCAGAAATTCTTACAGCCCAGGGATTTGCTACAGAGTCCTCAGCAGCCCAGTAACTTCCAGCATCAACATCAGTGAGCTCAGGCCCTTCTGGGTCTTCAGTTAATCTTGACAGAGTCAGTGAGTACATTAAAGCTTCAGGCCTAATTCCACCCTCTCCCGGGTATAGTTTGAATTTGTCTCTCAAATTTGAGCTCTGTCAACACTGCTCAGATTTTATTCAGAATCAGAGCCTGACCTGCCCCTTACAATTATCCTTGAGTATTCACATTGGTCAAAGCTCACTTGTCCTTTTTCTCTGATGTAGTGCATGCCCAAACATAGAAAAAACATAGACTGTACTTTGATTTCCATCCAGATATTCTGCCTAGTTTTTTTTTTAACTCCTCTTAGGGCAGTAGTTGTGCCCTAATTATTTTTCTGATGATAATCAGCTTTTTGAGAGTTGTCTTATAATTTGACCACTCAGTGTTATAGGTGCCTGCCTATTTAGAAATGCTAAATTTCTAAATGGAGGTGAGGTATGGCAGGCACCTATAACACTGAGTGGCACCATTGCATGAATCTCATCTGAGCATTCCTTATACTCTGAATTCTGTGTCTACCTATTCAACTATCCCCTCAGTTTGGAGTCAAATGTATCCCATTCCTTCTCATCTCTCTCGTCATAAAAGGCAGCTGTGCCATTCCTGGTTCTTGACTTTCTCCATCTTGGCCAGAGTTCTTATAATTATACCATCCTGTCTCATCCAACTGTCTAAATATAATCAGTCCCCCAATAACTATAATACAAAACCAAATGTAACAATTGTCAAAAAAAATTTTGCAATGTGTTAAGGGTCTTCAGAGATTAGAAAGAGCATTTTTTTTTTCAAAGTCAAAAATGATGAAAGGAACTATTGGACCATGAAAAGTGTTGTGCAAATTTTAAATGGTGTGGCAAGCAGAGATGGCAGAGAAAGGTGTACAAGTAGAAGAAATAGTCTTAGCAAACTGCATGGAGCACAAAAGTCCAAATCATGTAACTCAAATAAATAGTTTAGGTTGTGTGTATAGTAAATATGGGAGTGTGTAAAATAAGACAAATCTGAAAAAGCAGGTTAAAACTACATTGACAAAGATCTTGAACATCAAAAGATGAGTTTGTACGATGTATTTTAGATAAAACAAATTAATGGGAAGTTTCTCTCTCTCTCTCTCTCTCTCTCTCTCTCTGCCCCCCTCCCCCCACACTTTCTCGGCATAGGAATAATTGGAATAAAAAATATTAGAAGCTGGAAATATAGGAGGAGTATGCAACAACACAAACAAGATGAAATAATAGTCTGAATTAAGGTGCCCATAGAATAAGAAAAAATACTTGGTTAAAAATAAAGTGGAATATTAAATTTGGCATTTGAAAAAGAGTCTTCTTACTGGAAGAGACAGAAGGATGATTAAGCCCAACTTTCCTACCCAAAGGTTACCCTGCCTTGGGGATTCAGTGATTACTATTCTCACAAGTTGGCCAGCCAGTGCCAGTGCTCTGCCTCAATACCCTGGAGGCCTGAGAGTGGACACCTGCGCTCCCTTCCTCATGTACCCCATAGCACAGCAAAGACAAGGTTGGAACTACTGAACACTAGTCAGCGAGTTGATGCAGAGAGTAAAATCTGGATAATTTGGAATATAAAATATGATTTATCATCTTTGCCTTGTGACCCACTAGATAGAACCTAGCTTACAGGCAACCAAAGCTTAATAGATTCTTAGTATCCACCAGAATCACACATCTCAACATCATTCAAGTCAAAGGAAGGGTCCAACCTCTTAGCAATCTAAGTATTTTCTTTCTGTTCTAGCTTCTCACTTGAGGACCTAGTTCACTTCCTGACCAACATATACAAGGAATGAACTGATTCTGCTTACTCACTTGTTCATTGCTTTATCTTCGACCTCTTTAGAATAACTATATCAAAGCACAAAGCACACCATTGATCAACTCAACATCAGTGGTGTGCTAGCAAATGTTTAGCAGCAAATTCCCTTGAGGGAACACACACACACACACACACACACACACACTGAACTGTTTTGTATTATTTGCCAATTTCTGTGGTGTAAATAAATATTCTTACCACGGACAATTTCAAGCTACTAATGTGAGGTAACTGAATTAGGATTTGGGAAATAACCTGTGTGAGCTGGCCCTAGCACACCATTGCTATTCGTGTATAACAACAATAACTAGTATTTGTTAAGTTCTTCCAAATGCCAGAGAGAGTGCTAAGCAATTAGCATACATTCTCTCCTTTAACCATCGAACAGCTTTCTAAAAGAGGCATTATTTTTGTGATCATTATATATAGGAATGAGGAAATTAAGGATTAAAGGGGCTAAATTTCCAAGACCCACAAAACTATAAGAATAAGTGGAAGAGCCAACATTTGAATACCATTGTGTCACTTGACTTCTGATCTGCATGTCCACCTCGTAATCAGTGTGGGAATCAGTTTGTACCCTAGAATCTACTTTGAATGCTTATGTCCTTGAATACTTTTCTATACTTTCTCTTATAAAAGAGACAGTGTTTGTGACTGTAAACATTGTACTGTAAATGTTTTGTAGTTTTCCCCCAATAAAATTTTTAGAAGAAAAAAAAAAAAGAGAGACAGTGTTACTATAGAGATTGGGAACACAAAAAGTAATAAGAAATAAAGGAATAGGTATAACTTTATAAATATAGCAGATATAAAATCTGTAGGCAGCTGATTAGATACAGGATGAGAACAAAAATATTTCCATTTTTTTTTTTTATTCCTGGGTGACTGGAAAATGGAACAATCATTAAAATTTTTGAAATCTGAAAAAGGTCTTGGTTGACAGGAAATATATTTCAGGAATGTCGGTTTAGGAAGAGGAAGAGCCAAAAGATTTACAAGGAAACTATAATACATAGTAACCATTCTGGCAAGATAAAAGGGATGCCTGCTGGAATCAGGTTGGACAATGTGGGAACAAAGGCAATTAATTTCCATGACTTTAAGTTTTTCAACTTGAAAAACCTAAAGTTGAGAACTTTGCTCAAATTATTTTCTCAGAGTATGATGGGAAGATTAACATAGTTTTATCAAGAAGGCTCTGTGCCCATCTCTGCTAACTGCAACTGAAATGACACTCTATTCCCCTCTCTGATGGAAACCAACTGTTGTAACATCATTCTAGTTCTCAGACCAATTCCTTTTCCCCATATTTCTATATAATTCCTTTTTCTTTCTTACCATGATATTGGCAAAGGGATCCTTACAATGAAGGAAGGCCTTGTTTTTTGTTTGTTTGTTTTGTTTTGTTTTCATTTTTAATGTCTGTACAATTAATGCAAAATGTTGTGATTTTCCAGCAACCTTGCAGCAAGACCTCCATCATCACACAGATTGTAATTGTGCATGCAAACAATATGATACTTTCTGCTCAGTATGTTTACATAAAACCTTTTTGTGTAACCTTCATATCCAAGAAACTGAAGACATTAAATTAATGTTTGTTTCCCTCCATGAGGTTGAAACTAGACACCCCACCCCAGGGTATCCAGGAGGTGGAACATGGAGTCAAAGATCTACCTCCAGCCTTGATGTAACATTGTTTGCCTTGTTGGGTTTTGGACTTACTTTGGACCTGTTATCCTTTCATTCTTGCCTATTTCTCCCATTTTAAATGTTTATGTGTATGCTACTCTTGTCCCACCATTATAATTTTGGAAGCACATAAGATAGTTTATTTGACATGCTCACAGCTGGAGGAGAATTTGGCTCAGGATGAATTGTACGTTGTGTCACCCAGATTTGATTTAGATGAGATTCCAGACTAGATTTTGAGTTGATGCTGAGACAAGTTAAGATTTTGGGGACTACTGGGATAAATTAATGTATTTTGTATCTGATAAGGGCATAAATTTGGGGGGTGGGGAGAGGGGCAGAATGCTATGGTTTGAATGTGTCCCCTCCAAAATTCATGTGGAATCTTAGGTCCCATCGTGGTGATTTTAAGACTTGGAGCCTTTTGGGGAAGTGATTACGTCATACACGCTCCACCCTCGTGAGTGGCTTAGTGCCTTATAAAAAGGGGTAGAGGAGACTGGATGAAGCCCTCTTTGCTTTCACTCTTCTGTGTGTGATGACACAGTGTTCATCCCCTTTTTGCCCTTCATTCTCTTCCACAATGTAAAGACATAGCCTTCATCTCCTCTGGAGGATGCATTAACAAGTCACCAACTTGGAAGCAGAGACTGTGCCCTCACCAGGCACCAAATGCTGGCACCTTGATCTTGGACTCAACTGCCTCCAGAACTGTCAGAAAATAAATTTCTGTTCTTATAAATTACCTAGTCTCAGGTATTTTGGTATAGCAGCACAGACTAATACAAGCAGAAAAAAATTTTTAAAAATCCTGGAGATTATGATTCACATTTACATCAATGTCCACCTAATTTCTGTCCAGGATGGTCATAGAAGACAGACCATTTACACAAAGAACTTTTTCTAGGACAAAGGGGCTAGAACCTGGATGAGTTGAAAAGAGAGATGTGCACTGATGCATAGAAGCCCAGCTTGCACAGGCTGCAAGAGCAGATTGTGTGCATCACTTCCCAACCACACTTCCAGTGATGTAGGTTGGCAGGTTCAAATTGACCATAATAAGAGTCTTTGCATAATGGAAATAGACAACTGCTATGCATCACAATTTTTTTCCCTGAGAATCTATTGTTAAACCACTGAGGATATGCCATTTGAGGGATCAGCAGTGTTCTAAGCTACAGTCAGATAAGTAGGCATAAAACCAAACAATCAAGAACCTGAAGGAAAGGATAGGGGAGAGCAGGAACAAAAGTGGAAAAGCAAGAGTTTGGCAGATGGAGGAAGTTCAAATACAGGAAATGCTGGATAGAGAATGTGGTGGAAATGAGTAAGACCTTCAAGTTGCATTGGTAATTGAGAAAGAAAAGGAGGGGGGTAATCTGAAGATTGGCTCTGGTGTTGGTTTAAAGCCTCCTAGAAGCAGATGCCAGAATGAGACTGGAGATTCAAGATGTTTATTAGGGGACATATCTGTGATGGATAAAAGGGAAAGATTAAAAGTGCACAGGGAGAGCATTTGGACTGTAATGCAGATCTGTGGAAGGGGAGGCAGAAGGAAGCAGATTAGAGAGCGAGCCTCTCAGATTACAGTGCAGTTCTACAAACTTCAACCAGACTGATGGGTGTCCCAGACCCAAAGTCTTCCATGAGAGGAATTGCATATACTATGGGAATAGGCCAACACTAGAACCTCTGCTGTGCTCTATTGTTGAGTGGGAAAAGCATAGGAGAAGCATAGCCTTGGCATGAGTGCAGTGGTGGATTCACGAAGGCAGCTGCTGGGACCATCTGCCCATTGTGTTTCCCCATATGCTTCCAGGAAAGCTGAGCAATGTATTTACATGCAAGTTACTGTATAGGAAAAACAAACTCAGTTCCTCCCACTATACTCTCAACTTCTGACACCACGTGTTGTGGTGGTACCTTCCCCATACATCAAGCAAGCAAGCAATTCTGCAGTGGACACCAGCCAGCTGTTCTTCGGTTCTATTCTGACATTACCTATTGGGAGACAGCATCAGATCCCACAGGGAGAGGGCTCAGTCCTACAAGACTTTCTCCCACTTCAGACACCAGTTGAAAGCCCCGGATTGTTACCTGTGCTTCTGACTGAACAGCTATAAATGGGGGTTCCCATAACACCTTTCTTGGGTTTCATTAATTTGCTAGAGTGACTCACAGAACTAGGATAAACACTTGCTTATGTTTACTGGTTTATTATAAAGGACATACAAAGGACAGAGATAAAAAGATGCGTAGGACAAGGTACGGGAGAAAGGGTACAAAGTTTCTATACCCTCCCAGCATGCTACCCTCCAGAAACCTCCATGTGTTCAGCTCTACAGAAGCTCTCCATATCTTGTGTTCTTGGACCTTTTATGGAGACTTCACTGGACAGGCATGACTGAAGTATGGACTACTGTGTAGAAAAGTGACAAACAGCGTTTGATCTAATACTGATAGACTGAGTGGGGAAACCCAGCAAGGCCTGTCTGTTTAGATCCTCATGGCCTCCTGTGCAGTGTTCCTTCTTCCCAGCTATGGGACAACACTCATTCTGGAGTGAGGGTCTTATGACCTACAACCAGACAAGGTAGGTCCAAGAATCTTTATGGCTAACTCCAAGGCCAAAACGAGGAAAAGATCAGAGTATATTTTTAGTTCTATAGCCTTCCTTTGGGAGAAAGAAGAGCAGGTAAGAGGGGGGCAGGAGATCAGAGAGAGAGAGATTCTGTTTTTTGAGGCCAGCCTCTGAGGCCTAAAGCACCCCAGCATTTTAACAAAAGACTCTCTTTCACAGTTATCACTCTGAAGCTGCTTCAGCAACCAAGGACAAAGGGCCAAATACTTTAACAAAAGATATGTTTATTGTTCTTGTCACTTGGGAAATAATGAGGGCTATGAAAGTTATGAGCCAGGAACCATGGATTAAACATATATATGTGTGAGTGTGCGTGTGTGTGTGTGTGTGTGTGTGTGTGTATCAATCATAATATCACAGGTATCAAAGAGACTTTTTGCCAGATGCCAAGTTTTAATGAAGACACTCACGGCTTTCCTTAGCAACCTCATCCTACTGAATAACTCTAAGCCTTTATAACTGGAGTTCCTCCCCTATGGGGCTATTTTGAGAGATACCACTATTTTCTTATGGTAGATTTAGGACCCCACTGACTCTAGTGCATTCCCCAGATACTGCTACTGTTACATTCTAGGTCTAGGTCCTTGGTTAACTCTGGAAACAGCTAATCAGGCCCAGCATCTGGCCTTCTCAGTGTCCTGCCTTGAAACTGGAGTCATACATGATGTCTTAAATTTGCATATCCCATGCATATAACTTGAGGTCTTCTTTGACCTTAGATATTTTTCTGATTCCTCATTTCATGCCACAATTCCTTGGTCCTGAACTTGTATGCTTTAATAAAGGTTGCCCGGCAACTGAGTTGTGGCTGTACTGACATGTTGATTTTCCCGGCTGGGCTGCATGTTTCCTAAGGGTGAGAACAGTGTCTTTTTCTAACTCCATGTTCCCCCCACATCACACCACATGATCAGGCATGCAGTGGAGTTTCAGAGTTGTTAGTCAATGTCCTTCCAGGCTTCACCTTTGGGCTACTGAAGGTTTTTTGTGTTTTGCCTAACATCTCTTCTTTCTTCTTCCCATAACACTTGGTTTGATTTACAAAGTAATCTATTAGATATTTGACTTTTGCATATAATCTCAGGGAAGCATAGACAAGCTGGAGGCAGATACATATTGTTTTTAACATGTTATAATATTTATATTTAATATTAGTACCTCATCTACCTCATATTTGCAATAGAGAATTTTGAAAATGCAGCACTGAACCCACTGAACATGAAAATAATTAACTGTTTTTAAGTGCTATTTTTTCCTAAGAGCAAATGGATATTTTCCCAATGTTTCTACATGGATAAAGAAAAGCATTTACTTTGTGTATATAATAGCGATAATTCACAAAACGAACACCCAAAAGCAGAGTTAGAGGAAGAATCTTCCAGCAGATTTCAACTAAGGCACTTTCTTATTTTTGTAGCAAGGAACCTTGCATCACAATAAGAAAAGATAATAATTTACTTACCAATTACAACACTAAATATAGCAAAGTTTATTTTCTGTTAGGCAGCATGTAATTCAAATTAGAAATAAAATATTATTTTATCTTCTGTTAGCATTTTATGTGTGCATTTAAAGTAAGAAACAGCCCAGTTTTACTACGTAGATTGCTCTCAAAGTAATTTTTTACTCCTAACCAAAAAATGTGTATGTTTCTCTATATTGTAATGATACATATATAGCAGAACTCATGCCACCCACCAGATACCCAAAAAAGAGAACTCTTGATGCAATCAAATTAGCCTGTATTTAGGGCTGTAATTGAGAATGAAATTGAACCCATTTTATGCTCTGGAAATTTGTGGAACAAATTTGATTATAGATCAAGGCATCTTTATTTTCTAATAGGTAAGAACATAGGCAAATTTCTGTATAAGTCATCATACATTTTATTAAGTCTTCTAGACAATGCTTCATAAAACCGCTATTTTTTTTCCTATCAATCCACTAAGTTATTCATAAATATTGATAAATCACTATGCTTATGTTCAGGTAAAAGTATGACACAGTTAATTTAAAGGATTTTTTCAATGAAATAAAAATGTTTTAACATTTTTAGGGTTGTAGCTACAAGTAGTATTTCTCTAAAATTCTATATACCTACCTTAAGCATTCTCAAAGGAAACAAATTTAATGTTTACTTCAGGAGGAATCAAATTCCCAGCCCCACTCATTCTAATTTGATCTATTACAACACACCTTTTTAACTTGAGGTCCAAGAGCTAGAATTCAGGGGTTTTGTGAGCATGGGTGGGTTGTTTTCACTAAGCTGCAATCAAAATTTGTTATTTCTTTCAATTGTGAGTCAGTGAACAAACCATAATAAGAGTAGTGCATGTGATGTTTTCACCAATAGAAGCACAGACATTTTCATATTATAGTATAAGTGTCAGAGATATCTTAAAATAATATTTATGCTTAACACTTTGAATTTCTGTTGAGTGATCTACAATTAGATCTTAGATGCATAAGATCAAGAGAGCTGTTGGAGCCCATGTTACATGGAAGGTTAGAACTCCTGGGTTAATGTTTAGTTTAGAAAGACAGAAAAAGGAGAAGCTTGTGCTTTCTTGATCATAACTTAGATAATACAAATGTCCACAAAAAATTTTTAGTGGCTTGCAAATACTTTTCAGGATGAAGTCCAACCTCTTGTCTGGATTCAAAATCTTTCTCAAGACTATTCGGACTGACATTTTCTCTTGCTCTTATTCTAGATGAAACGTCTGCTCTCACAAAGGTAGTCCTAAATAGCACATCTTACTTTCTTGCCCTGAGATTTTCCTTTTGTTCTGTTTGTTTTAGAGAATGATCCCTCAACTCTTCTCTACTAACCAAAATTCTGCTCACTCTTCCTGCTTCTTTAGTATAGTCTTCCCTCGTAACTCAAGCCTATGGAGAGATCTCCATGGTTGGAATTCAGACAGAATGACAGAATTTAAACTGTAAGGTTTTTCAAATTAGGTTTTTTTGAGACCAAGGATTAATCAGAGATGTCTGAGAAGTTGAGGAAGGAATTATTGAATTTCTTTGAGGAAATATTTGCTGTAAAAATAAATAAAGGCCAAGTTTTCAAACTACTGTTGACCCAATGTCTATACTAACTATTCATAGGCTTAAAAAACTATTTTGCATTCAATTATACACTAGATTGTTCATGTGTTGTCTTGCTATTTTATATTGCTATAATTCTTTACCCCAATTATACTATAAGCACAATAAGTGGGGAATGGATACTGTTTATCTTATAGAAGACATGGTATCTAGCACAGACAGATTTCAGTAAAAACTTTTTTGGTTGAATTAATGAGTGAATGAATTGATGCCTAAAGAACCAATGTTTTTGAAGTCTTTTTATTATCTACTGAAATTAGCATGATCTTTTCCACTACAACCATTAAAAAAATGGGAGGTCATATCAATCCTTATTCTTAGGGCTAAGTAATTTAAAAGATGTGAATTCTTACACAAAGCTTAGTAAAACAAAAACATCACATAATTGTGTTTTTCTAAGTTATATAAAATACAGTTCAAGTACCCACTGGCCAAAGTTATCCAGTATTCTAATAGTGATTCTTTCCAATGATGGTTATAGGTCACTTTGTACCAGAACTTTGAGACCAGAAAATGAAAGAGGACTTTGGTGACCGTTTTGGCTACCTGCCATAGGCCTTTAAAAGCAATTTGAAAACAGGGACCTCCAAAGATGACACCACATTTTTCAGGCTAATATTCACTTGGAGAATTTTCACTAAGTCCCAGAGCACAGCATCTGTTACTTTTTAGTCATTATAGACAACCAGCCAGCCCTCCTCATCTGGGAACTTGCCACCACAGGGGTGCTCTCCTGGTGAGTGTCTCCATTTGCTAGACTGGCTCAGGGGATTGTCTTCCTGTGTCATCCCACTCCACCCAATACAAGTCATCAGTTGCGATAACAGTCTTCACTGAGTGCTATGGTTTGAATGTCTCTTCCAAAACTCCTGTTGAAACTTAATCCCCAAGGTGTCAGTACCAAAAGGTGGAGCCTCTAAGAGGTGATTGGATTATGAGTGTTCTGCCCTCTTGAATGAACTAATCCTTACATGGACTAGTGGATTAATGGGTTAATAGATAATTGAATTATTATGGGGGGGGGCTGGCAGCTTTATAAAAAGAGGAAGAGAGACCTGAGCAAGCAGGTGGGCACATTAGCATGTTCAGTACCCCAGAAAAGTGATACTCTGAGCCACCTTGGGGCTCTGCACAGGGTCCCCACCAGCAAGAAGGCTCTCACCAGATACAGCTCCCTGACCATGGACTTCTCAGCCTCCATAACTCTAGAAAATAAGTTTCTTTTCTTTAGCATGACCCAGTTTCTGGTATTCTGTTATAGGCAACAGAAAATGGACTAATGCATTGAACATGCTGGATTATCAATTATGTCCAAGTACCACATTATAAAAATCCAAAATGTGAAGATTAAACATCTCTATTTTTAAAGTTACACTTCAGTTGCAGAATGTCCTCTTTACCCTTTCTTGCCCCAAGTTACAGAGGTGAAAGTAAGTTTCTTTCCCTTCATATTAAAAAAAAAAAATTACCCTTTTTCACCACATTAATTTCTGGAACCATCATCCTATGTCCAAAGATTCAGTAATATGTTCTATGCTCTGCTATTTAATGTAAGGTTTGTTCCAGAGCCTTTATTAATTAGAAGTATGGGAAGGCTAGCAGGAACATTAAAGTCCTGGTGTTCCTTTATGCCATCTGCACTCCTGTCAGCAAGAAGGAAGTAGAGGATACACGTTCTTCCTTTATGACATTAATTTTGCATTTATTTCATATAAAAGACAAATCTAGAGTGATTTTTACACTTGAATGTATTTTTTTTCCTTTCTATTAAACATTTAACACTGTTTAGAATTTGGAACCAGTGTAATAAGACAAAAAACAGAGATATTATATATGGCTTGATTATTAGAAAGCTATAACGAAATTATCTCCATGGCACAACTGTAAACCAAAAGAATAGTCACAACAGATTCTGAAAGGATCAATTGAAAATGTCATAATTAATTAGCAAATTTATTGTTTGATGATCACTTGAGTTTATAACAATTAATAGCTTCCCAGTTTACCAGCCATTGCTAATTAGAAACATAATAGAAAAAAGGTGGCTCTCTGTCAAAGTAGCTGTGAACACAAGACTGTAAGATTAAATGCATGAAGAAATGTATAAGACACTCATAAGGAGAGCAGCACAATTGATATAAATTATAAAACTTTTAAATTCTTGGGCTCAAAATTCTTTCCAAATATACATTTAATGTGATATGAATTAAAGTGTCATTGGTATTTTGAAAAGCAATTCTTTATTTTTGTCTGGAAACATGACAAGGCAAGAATAGATAAGCATTTTGAAAAAAAGTAAATATGGTGCAGCACTGAATACATCTGTTGATAAATATTTCAGTTCTTTCCTAGGCACATAATTGACCTCTACTTTCTAACTTTATTTTAATTACACGCAGCCTTATGACAGGCTCTGTCCACTGAAATGTGAATGGACATGACCTGGGTTACTTACACACGGACGCTTGAGGGCCAGTGTGTGATGTGTCATGCTCACTTCACCCTACTGAGATGACTGTAGAAGGCCACTTAAAGATTGAGCCTCATTAACCTGTATTCCTAAGTGACTACAATGTTCAGAGCCCTGTGACACTCCATATTTGGCATGGAGTAAATACAAGAAATGAACTTTATATTGTGATAGATCATAGCTCACTGGTTTTTTTAGTGCAGCATAACCTTGCCTATCTTGATTGATACAAATGAAGTACTTCCTGTCCATTAATTAAGAAAGTTAAAACAATTAAGAATGCTTACAACAATTTGTTGACCAACATTGTTTGGGTGCAATAGGTTATTGATACACAGCAAAGAAATAACATTGATGACATGCTACATGTGCTTACATAAAATATGAATATTACAAAAATATGAAATAGGTATCAATGCGGGATAACATGTTCAATGAATAATTCTGACACCATTTATTTAGGAAAATAACTCCAGGTGTTAAATCTGTAAAACGGCACGAGCTGACACTGTCTGAGCACTCATCCTGTGGCCAACTCTGTTCTCAGCACTTTACGTGTATGTATATTCATGTAAAATTTCAGACTCACTACATGTGAGAGCTAGTAATGATGTGCATTTTTCACACACAAGGAAACTGAGGTACTGAGAGTTACAGTGTTTGACAAAGAACACACAGCTGATAACTTTAGAGGTTAAATTATTAAAAATAACTTCTAAACTATAAGAATGAGGAAATTGAAGCATAAATATCATGATGAATAAAAACTTCCTAAGATTAAGAGCATGGAAAAGATCATAGAAGAAAAGGAAGATTTGACCACATAAAAATTATGCCAACATGTTTAAATACAATTAAAATTCAAAAATAAATTATGGAGAGAATCAAGTGGGACAATTTTAATATCCTAAAAATGCCAGCGTAGGTGTTCTCAAGGTTATGGAGCAGCTGGAACTTACTCTTAATGGGAATAAAAAATGATACAACCATTTTGGAAAATTCCTATGTATTTATCCAAGAGAAATTAAAGCATATGTCTATATTAAAACTTATACACCAATGTTCATAGCAGCTTTATTTACAATTAAATTTAATTACTTTTATAAAGCAGCTTTAATAGCATAAAGCTACAAGTAACACAAATGCCCATCAATAGATGAACGGATAAGCAAATTAGGGTACATCCAAATAATGAATACTATTCAGCAATAAAAGATAAACTAATACATTTCAAAATAATTACGTTGAGTGAACATGTAAACAAAAGGTACATACTATATTATACTATTTATAAAGTTCTGGATAATGGAAACTAATCTACAGTAACATAGAGCACATCAATGGTTGTCTCAGAACAGGGTAGAAGACAAGACAAATGAAAAGGTCTAGTTTATTGTATGTCAATTATACCTTATTAAAGCTGTGAAAAATAAATAAATGAGTATTATTTCCTCTGCCATCTTGAAAGAATGGACAGTAGAATGTTGGTTAAGTATAAATCAATGGAAGTCAAGAGACAACCAAACTTTATATGAGTTTAATTTATAATTGGGTGGCATTTGTCACAATGGAGGAAAAATGAATTATTTACAATAAACTTTAAAAAATCCTGTGAAAAGGAGTAGATTTTGGTGCTCTGGAGTAGTGGTCCCCAAACTTTTTGGCACGAGGGACAGTTTCATAGAAGACAATTTTTCCATGGACCAGGGTTCAGGGGCGGGGGAGAATGGTTTTGGGATTATGCAAGCACATTACATTTATTGTGCAGTCAAACCTGTCTGCTAACAACAATCTGCATTTGCAGCTGCTCCCCAGCACCAGCATTGCTGCCTCAGGTCCACTTCAGATCATCAGGCATTAGATTCTCTTGGAAGTACGCAACCGAGATCCCTCACATATGCTGTTTACAAGAGGGTTCCTGCTCCTATGAGATAATGCCGCTGCTGATCTGACAGGGGCAGAGCTTGTGTGGTGACGTGATGGATGGGGAGTGGCTGTAAATGCAGGTGAAGCTTTGCTCACCCACTTTGCACCTCTGCTGTCTGGCCTGGTTCCTAATAGGACACAGCCCGGGGTGTTGGGAACCACAGATCTAGAGTATAGATTAGAGGATAAGATTTTCTGAAATTAATCCTGGCCCCAGCATTTAATACAACAGTAATAGGACTTTTGGAAAATTATTTCACCTTTCTAATCTTCTAACCCATGACTTTCGTTGTTATAACTTACCTCCAAAACAAACTATCTGTCTAAGAAGGAAACAAGTAGAAATTTAGTTTAACCTTGATCTTTACTTAACAATATCTCTTAAAAATAACTCATAAAGGATCTCAATTATATATTAAAGCAAAATCCATAGCATTTAAAAAAAAATAGAGAGGAAATCTAGTCATCTGTGATGGTGGAATAGCTCTAATCAGAGACAGGGAAGAGGCTCTTACTATCTAGGAGTTACCAGAAGAGGATCTCACTGCCAATCAAAGAGCCTGCAAATGGCTGGATATGTACCCAACCTAAGACACCTTCAGTTTTCATCTGTGAATAACAAAACATTTGTTTTTACCCAGTCTCAGAGAAGAGTATCATTAATCCTTAATCCTCTTATGCAAAATTAGAACAAAACAAAGGATTATACATCTCACTCATTCTTCTGGTTTCTAAGTCTTTTTAGGTCTTGCTTTCTCCTGCCAAACTCCAAGGTTTGCGCACATTCTTTTTCCATCTTCAGTTGACATGGCACTTTAGGGACCGCATTGTCTTTCAAATCATGCAGGACAGGACTGAGTTCAAATACCTGCTCTGCCATTTATTAGTTGGGTTGCCTTAGGCAATCCTTTCAAACTCTCTTTGTCTCAGTCCTTGCTCTGCAGAATAAAAAGGAGGGGAAGTAGTTTTTATTGGGAACACTGAATGACACACATTGTCACCATGTTATTTTATTTAGTCATTTAAAAATTTTAGTCTCTTTCCCTTTTTGAATATCAAGCAACATATTTTATTTGTGTGCCTGGCCAGTCCAGCTTCTCCTCAATCATTCAAGAACCATCCGGGCAAAAATTATTTTAGTACTAGTCTAAGTAAAACCATTGTCACAGATAACAGCAGTGTCTGCATTGTCCTCTTGTATCGGCCTTCATTCCTTCTTTGTTTTTGTTTTTCAGAATTCATGACATCAGGGCAGAGAGAATTTGTCCATTTTTGTCTCATTATGCTAATGGGAACAACCAGTGAAAGAGAAACAATTGAAATCATATGTAACCCGTAACATTCCTTGTACAACCTCCCTGGGGTCCGGGGGAATTTGTCATGAAGGGAACAAGTAGAAATTTAACAAATTTCTCTTTCTCTTCCTTTTACCCCAGGTCCCTTCTGATCTTCTGTTAAAGCTCTAAATTATAAAAGCAATAAGGTATCTGTAGCAAAAGAAGGAGGAAAAGAAAAGTATTTAAATTATCAATAATAGGAAATAAGTTTTTAATATTAAGAGCAAACCTGTTCTTTAGAGACCAGTCCCAGAACACCTAGTTGTCACCTTGTGACCGTGCTTCATTAGGTAAAGTACCTCTGCACCTGTTATCTCTAATGGTGGCAGAAGCACCAATATCATCAACAGTCTGCGCAGTGAGAGGAAAGAATGGTTCACGGTATTTCCCCTCTCGCAAGCAGTAGTTATTATCATTGTTCAAGGTCAATGTACATGAAAGAAAGAAATTGAGAGGAAAATATGTGAGGGGGTTTTATGAGAAGAGAACAAAGCTCCAGGGCTTTGCACAAAAGTGATAAATTATTATAATCTTTCATGGGAATGACCATAAAATATCACTTGTATAATATAAAAAATGCTTCCTAAGCTAACAATGATTATTCTGACTATTAACTTTTTAAGAAAAAGAAATTGACCTAAGAGTTAACTTTCTGTTGGAGCAAAATATCGTATTATTTTGATAAGGCACAATGAAAAGATGTCATTAATCATATTTTCACAACATACTGGGAGACATTGTCAAACGCTTTACCTTTAAAATCCACTATGATTATTGGCAATAATTCCATTAATTTCCCGTATCTTGTATCTGTTTAGTTTTCAGTTACTTAATGCTACTACATTATAGGCACTCCGCTAAGTAATTTACATTCATTATTTTATTTAACCCTCATAGCAACTCTTTGAAGTGATCTTCCTTGTTATCTTTATTGTATAGCTGAGAAAACTCAGACATATGGATGTTTGGCCCTCCAATATCACTCTGTCAATAATTAGTGAAGTTTATATTTACATTTTTTTTAAGAGGGGGTGGGTCTTACTGTGTCACCCTGACTTGAGTGCAGTGGTGAGAGCTATAGCTCACTGCAGCCTCGAACTTCTGGGCTCAAGTGATTCTTCTGCTTCAGCCTCCTGAGTAGCTGGGACTACGGATGCATTAATTTTTTAAATAACTTTGTAGAGAAGGGATTTCACCATGTTGCCCAGGCTGGTCTCAGACTCCTGGGCTCATGAGATCCTCCTGCACGAGGCCAAGTTTACATTTTAAAATCAGGTCTATCTGCTTTCCAAGTTCAAGGGCATTGACATAATGTCTCCATGACAAATCTTCAGTATGCTATCTTAATTCTCCTTTACCAACATTTGTGTTAGCTATTCCATTGTCATTATCTCTTAAATAATGTTTCCTTTTCTCAAATTGAAATCTAAAACTATAATTTTGCTTTTATAAAACCATAAGATTAAAAATTAAAAATTACTAGGATTCTATACTGTATAAATGTATATTATTAGAGAATATTTTTTAAAAGGTATAATACAATGTAAAGTGGACACATGTCAAATATTGAGTCATTGGTGTAAGACCCAGTAAGATGTTACAGAGGGTAGAAAGGAGAATCCAAAGAGCAAACACATGTGGGCAGGCAGAAAGGCTGGCATCAGTTTCCCTAACAGATGCAAAACTGCAGAGCATCAACAGAGCAAGAATCAACCCTATCTCCAAAACAAATCTGCATTTCTATGGACAAGATTAATTTGTATTACTATCAGTATTCAACAACTTACAAAGTTGTAAAACAGCTCAGAGACAAGGAAAAGCCCAGAGATACCATAAAATCACACACTCGGTACCTAGTTTTCTTTTGAAGACATCCATGAATATTTTTGGCCCATTTCAAAGTCACGTTTTTCTGTAAATGCTCTAATATCATCTTCATCATAACATTGAAGTATTATTAAAAAAAAAAAAAAAAGAGGGCTGGGCAGAGGTTGGCTGATTTCATCGAGATCACCACCATAACTAACATTGTTAAAACAGGAGGAATCGTCATCACATATATTTACCTCCTTTCCCTCTCTAAAATTACAATACAGAAATAAAAAGGCCTAATTACTCAAGAATAAAGAGGATGTCAGTGTGGAAAAGTTGGACCACCAGAAAGCTACTGGCGTCCTACAAAGTTCAGTGTGTAAGCCTAATAAACCCTAGGCTCCCACAGGAAATAAGATGTTTAATATTTATAGAAATTTATCCAGAAAGGCTCTGGGTTCAGTAAGATCAGAAGCAGTTGACAGAGAGGGATTATCCTAGAAATGAAAACAGAAGGACTGGGTAAAAAATGCCCTTGTGAACTCTGGAATTTCTTGCATCTTCTTCCTCAAGGAGATATGCCTCCAAAAATCTGAGACTGGAGAATTTTTCTCTTGAAAAAACGGATAGTTCCCCAAAAAATGATCTTGATATTGATCATTGCACATATGTCAAGTTATTGCCTGATAACCAAGAGATTCACCAGTTTCCAGTCTTCCCTACAACCCACCCTTAGAGTAACTGAAATACTAAGTTACTACTCGCAACAGCAAAACAGAAACCGATGAAGTTTTCAAAGGACAAAATTACAGCCAATTTAGTTATAGATCTAATTGACTTTTATTCAAGGTTCAAGAATTTGGACAGCCTCCATTCTACAAAATATGAGAGCTCCCTCTAGGAAATGGCAGAGCAGTGGGTTTTGTGAGGTTGGGACAAGGAAACAATAATACAAAATAATCTGATTGGTTAACATCAGCTGACTTCAGGTTACTTTGGGGGTGGCGTTTAAAGCAGAGGGGACTTCCTTATTATGCTGACTTAGTAAACTGGAAACTTGTTTTTAGGAAAAACTGGTCTGTTTTGGTGTCTCTCTGCTTCCTTAAAGTTTCAGTTTGATTATGTGATGTTTAGCATAAGAGACTTCATTCTGATTTGGTCCGGTCTGTTGGTGCCTAGTGTAGCAGTTTGTTCTAAGACAATGACTTCCCATAATTTTTGTTTAACACAGCATACAGGAATTAACAAAGAATAGAAACAACCTCTGTGGAGAAAATTAAAATCAAAATTTTTCTGTGTTCTCTGGACAATTTCACTTGTCAATAATTTAATGTCTGATATTTAAAAATGGCATAAATCACCGAATCGCCTGACAAAAGACAAAGCAGGAGAAAGGTCTAGGTAACGTACGTGTTTTGGAAAAGGCTGTTTTGTTTCTGGGTTGATACGGTACAGCGGGGATAAAACTGCCTCATGAGAAAATGCCTTTGGCTACAAACATGGGGGAAGGATAAGGGAAGGAAAGACATTGAGCAATGGTAATGTTTTAAGATGCGTTGTGCTTTCATAGTTTTTTGATCCTGGAATATCAAAGAACTACTTAAGGGATTATATCATAAATCATCTGTCAGAAGTAGCAAAATAGAGACATGGAATATTAGAACTGGAAGAATCTTAAGCAACTGCCTTATTTCACAGGAGAGCAAACCAAGTCCACTGAGGCTAAGAATGTCCTGTGAGGCTTCCAAGGATGCTCACATTTCACTGGGTTATTATTATCAAACTAAGGACCCAGGTCACCCAAGTCTTCGCTAGACCTTGTCAGTATTTAGCAAGTAAAAACAAAAATCTATTTCTACTAATTATAGATTAGGAAGCCAAGTGTCAGACGTATTAAAGGACTTGCATAGAAACAGATATAATTGATCATCTTGATTTCCAGCCTAGGTCATCACTTCCCATTGCACAGTGTCGGTGTACCTTAATTAATTAAAAACAAGATTTTAAAAACTATATTTTTTAATCAAAATTAAACCATCTAATAGTCCCTTTGGGTGTGGTCATGATTAGAGAAATAAAAAATGTAGTAAATATCCAAAAATATTAATTTTTTTCTTAGAAATTACTTTAGGCATCCTATGATAGGACTGGTTTGAATTTCCTCGATGTTACCATATAATGCATATTATTAAAGAATATATTTTTCTGGAATACCACACAAATAGGATTTTCTTTCTTTATGAAGATAAATGCAATACAAATTAATTTATATGTTTTCAAATTTTCTTTGTGAAAATAAAAATAGCACTATATTCGCCTCTATTTTATTTTTGCAAAAACTGAAGTTTTAGATGGCTATAATTCCCTTTCAATTCTTTAATAATTGGTTATTTTATTATACTTTTCACATATCAAAGTCATTGAAAGCCCTTATTCATGGTTATTTTCAGATTTTCTTTTATCTTATACATCAAACTGATTCTTCCATCTAAAAATTTATCTCTTCATTTGAATATTTTTATATACACTAATATACCTTATTGTATGGCAGCAACACCCGCTCCATTTTATATACGTACTCTAAAAACATATTCTGATATATGCCATACTCTACCGTCATATTTGTTTTCTATAGTTTGATGGTCTCCTATTGTCCACCCATTGTGATTCATTAAATCAATGGTAATTCTCTAAAATCTTATGTCGAATTTAATAGGGATTGTGATAAATATGTAAAGGAATATGAGAAGTGTTGAAACATTTAAAATATCTCTCCTTTCCATTAAGTAAAGTACTATATATCTCCATGTAATTATCTCTTAAATATTTCTAAAAATTATTATTTCATATATTCATATACAACTGCAAAGTTAATTATTCAGTATTTATTAATAATTATTTTATTATGAAGGAGAACTTGTTTTTTTGTTGTAATTATACCTAGTATCAGAGGAGTAAAGGAATGGCAGGGATATATATTTTTAATATTTTATACTTATATGTATAATATATGATATATAATTATTATTATATATAATTTTGTATATATAATTAACTCCCTATAACTTTCTTTGGGGAGGATGCATAGTCATTAATTAATATTTTAGGCTTAGGAGACATAAATCAAAATAGAAACATACATGGATTTGACTCCAGCTACTTATTGCTGACTACTGAATCCCCGATTATGACACCGTGCTTATTATTAGACAATACAAACACTGCATGTGTGTCACATGTCTTCAACATAATATCTCCAGTAAAGTGAGAATAATGCTACACAGTATGCAGCCTTTAATTATTGGACTTTTTTAATTGAACTTTTTATATTTGAGATTCATCCCTATTGTTTTATGCACACATTTTTGTTCGCTTTCATTGTGATATAATTTATTTTACAGTTTTACTAGAATTTACTTATCCATTCTAATGTTGGTGCACTACTCCATGGTTTTCAGTTTGGAGCTGTTTTGATAGTGCCGCTGTGCACGCGTTTGTTCAGTCCCCCGTGTGCACGTGTGCACGTTTCTACTGGGTTTCACTCAGGAGCGGTATTGCTGAATCATAGGTTAGGCATATGTTCAGCTTTACTAAATATTGTCAAACAGTTTTCTAAAGTGATTTAACAGTTTTCTTCCACAAATAATATTTATTCCACATCTTCACCAACACTAAAACTCAACTAAAATTGATTTTTGTGTATGGTATGATAAGAGTTAAGGTTAATTGTGTGTTTATTTTTTCCATATAGATATCTAATTGATACTGCACCATTTTATAAAAGCAGTTCTTTCCCCTTTTAACACTGCACATTTTTCATAAATCAAACATTAAAATGTGTGTGGAACTCCTGTTGAACTCTCCATTACATTCTGTCCGTCTATTTGCCTATGAACATTGTACTAGTTAGTATAGCTTTGTAGTAAGTGAAGGTTTTTGTTAGTATAAGTTCTCTACCTTTGTATTTCAAGATTATATTGGCCATTTTTACATATTCATATTTATAAATAAATTGTCAAATGTTTCTTATTTCCTATTCTCTGATGTCATTTTAAATGCAATTGAACTAAATCTACTGATCAATTTGAAAGAGTTGACAAATTTGTAATATTAATATGTTAAAAATCTCAGTGTACATGGAGATATGTTACATTGTTTTTTGTTCTTTTTTGTTTGCTTGTGTCCTTAATAATACATCTTTATATGTATATATATATATATATATTTTTTTTTTTTTTTGAGACAGAGTCTCATTCTGCTGCCCAGGCTAGAGTGAGTGCCATGGCGTCTGCCTAGCTCACAGCAACCTCAAACTCCTGGGCTCAAGTGATCCTTCTGCCTCAGCCTCCCGAGTAGCTGGGACTACAGGCATGCGCCACCATGCCCGGCTAATTTTTTCTATATATTTTTAGTTGGCCAATTAATTTCTATTTTTAAGTAGAGACGGGGTCTCGCTCTTGCTCAGGCTGGTTTCGAACTCCTGACCTTGAGCAATCCGCCTGC
>CAUYRT010005595.1:0-19654 GCA_963574885.1 Lepilemur ruficaudatus
GAGAGGCTCTGTGAGGCTCTAGGTTCGAGTCTCGCTCTCTTCTTTTCCACACCCTCATCAGCCTCTGGGTTGCTCATTTATACTGGACACATACATAACCATGGGAACCAGTCAAGTCAAGCGACCTCGGGTGTTGAAGATGCAGAAGCCCAGAGTGTTGCCAAAGAATGGGAGAGTGAGCACACCCAGCACCTGGGAAAACTTTTCTGAGCTCTAGTTCTGCAGTCCTCCTTCCAGCAGACCCCATCCCATCTCAGATCAGAGAAAAGTTCTGGCCTCCAGGCTGAGCTGTTTGCAACTTTCTTGTTCGTGGGTCTGCGTGCAACTTTCTGCTCAGGCTTGTGGAGACCCTACCACAAGCTTCGAGGCCTTCAAAATGCTGTCACTGCAAAGCTTTCATGAGTGCAAAACCCTTTGCTAAGTATGAAAGGTCCTCTCAGTCCTGATCCTAACCTACTTTTCCTATCATATCCCACTGGAAGCTAATATTGCATAGTGGTCAAAGACCATTCAACCCCACCAGGGTTGAATTTACTTACACCAGCCTTTATCTCTGTAAACTTAATCATTTATCTCACTAAGCCTTGGCTTTCTTTTAAGAAAAACAGAGATAATAGCTAGCACATGCCTGTAGTCCCAGCTACTTGGGCGGCTGAGGCAGGAGGATCACTTGAGACTAGGAAGACAAGACCAGCCTGGGTGATACAGTGAGTCCTCAACTGAAAAAAAAAGAAGAAGAAGAAGAGGAAGAGGAAGAGGAAGAAGAAGAAGAAGAAGAAGAAGAAGAAGAAGAAGAAGAAGAAGAAGAAGAAGAAGAAGAAAGAAGAAAGAAGAAAGAAGAAAGAAGAAAGAAGCTGCCCCTCCTGGAGGTTTCCACTGCCTTAAAATTATAGCACAAACTCATTAAGCAGTAATGGAAATGAAAATTACTTGCTTACGTAGCCCTGATGGTATTCCTGTTAGATCATTTGCATACTATTCCATAACTGGATTACTGGTGAGGCTGAGAGGTCTCAGAACTGCATTCCTATGCATTCTTATCTAATTCTACTTCTATGACTATGAGCAGAAATCATGTCCTGAACTTTGTAATAATATCCTCATGGATGCTTACAAGCCTTCTCTAGATTTTAGATAAGTATAAACTCCTCTGATGTTAGCCCAAAGATGCATAATTTTAAAAAGCTTAAAATATACTTCACCATGCTATTAATATATAATAGAATGTTAATAACTTTCTTAATTCCTAATGTAATGAGCCAATGCTTACTTTTTCAGTAATGGCTGCTGTGGAATGAGAAAAAAGAAAATCAAAACAGCAAAACAATTTCTAGTTAATATACAGTAACCACTTTTTATCTTCCCCACTTTGTCTTCTAGTCTTTTTTTTTATTATATGAGGATATGTAATTGTCTCCTAGTACAAGTCCCCATGAAACTAAAAAGAGTATTTTTTTGTCTCCTCCAAGAACTAACATCTAATCAGCTACCTTGCACATAGCAGGGTTTAGGCAAATTAACATATATTTCTAAGAATCAATCTCTATTTGTCTATCATCCATCTATTTTCACATGTATACATACATGAAACATTTTTTAAAAAGTCAAAACACATAGAATTTTATTTTTATAGTTAAGTCTCCTCCCTTCTAAAGTTTGTCATCAGTTTTAAAAAATTATTAGTGCTACACAATTCATTAGACATGTTTTATTCACCTACAAATGAGGAAATATGACTAACAGCCACTCAAAAATATTAGTATAAACTGAGTATTTAAAATAGGTCAGACATTGTCACTGTTGATATTTCAGTTACATCTGTCAGCATTTATCTTCAATATTATCCTTGAGGGATTAGCTTTTTAAGAGACTCATATCTAAAAACCACTGAGAATTGTTAACTGAAGAAATGATAAAGTTCATAATTTGGAAAGGAGAGCTTTATTTCTCATAAATGCTTGCAGCCTATGGGTGGCCATTCTGGTAGGCTAGAAAGCAGGGCTCCTGGCCATAAGCCAGGAACACATGCTTCAAGGCAGGGACAATGGGAACAGGAATTTATATACTGAGTAGGATGTCCAAATATGCATATTTAACAGGCTATAGGAGTGATCATGAATATTTATGAAAAGAGAAACATGCACCTGTGCAATGGAGATTTCTGGCCTTTTATGGGGACCATGTTCAGAAATGGTGACCTCTATGTCAAAAAGGTGAAACAAGGACACAAAAACCCTCTCTACAACTGCTCCATAGATTGTTTAAAGCCACTTCATGATAGATGGCCTTTTATCAGGAAAAAATGCTGGTCTGGTTTTTAGGAGAAAAAAAGCCTGATGGCCATTAGCAAGGGAGGGAGTAAAATGATGCATGTCCAACCTCTGATCCATTACACCTGGGACTTCAGTTTTAAGATTTCCTTTGGCTGAGAGAGGGTCTGTTTAGGAGGTAGAGAATTGAGATTTTATTTTAGTTCACAGATTCTTAAAGTAGACACAGATATTAATTTTTAAATACAGCACTAATGTCATTACTGGTTCTTCAAAAATGTCCAGCATTGGGAAAATACTCTAATAGCAGAGAGGAAGGTTGTGTATTTTTAAAATGTTCCAAGCAATTTTCCTCAGCTTAGGCTTATTTATGTCATTTTCTCCTTTTTGCCAAATTGCTGTTTCACTCTTAATGCTTTTTATTATGGAATTTTGAAACTTAGAATTGGATCAATTGAAATTATAATAATGTTAATAGAGACATATGTAATATTTTATCCATCAAGTTACGGCTGATATATTATTATTGAGCTTTTAGAAGTCAGTCTCCTGAGAGCCAGCACTAAACTAATACTTAGGTCAGAATTCTTAGGATGTAGGACAGTGTCAATCACTGTGTGCGAATTCAATAAAGATATCCTAACAAATTTATCAGATAATTAAAATGAAAGCATTATCACAAAGAGAAACTAGGCAATGACACTCATAAAAGACATTTACAATTAAGTTAAGAACACAGAGTTAACTTAAAGGAAACTTTCAAAATTCTTTCATAATGAAAGAAAATGAGCCCTAAATTCAGTGGCCAAGCTTACTTACCAGCTTAAACACATATTCTCAGATTTTAATTCTAATCAGAATCAGAAAAATCTGATTCTCAGTATCCTCATTTAGTAAATACAGACACATTTTATATAAGTTATATGGTTCATAAAAATTAAATGAAATAAATTCTATAAAATTCTGGACTATTAGTATATTATTTCTCATCATTCTTCTTTTCATTGTTTCTGTTATAAAAATAATAAAAATGGTCCTTATTAGAAAAAAATCAAGGACTTTAAATGCACATAGTTATAAAATCCATGTCCATGTTCATCCAAAGCATTGTTTTCCTTCTGAGAAGAAACTAGAGTTAACAGTTTGATTTTTTTATTTCATTCATTGATAAAACAAACATTTGTATACAAAAATACGAAAATGAAATAGTAATTCTATTAGTTAGAATAAATGATAAGCTGTAATAAAGAGATCCCCAAACACGATGTGGTCCAGAGCATCTCTGATTCATGAACTCAAGTTCCCCCATTCTGTTGCTCTGTTCCCTTCCACATTGTCAATATATTTACACTTGCAGGTGGCTCAGCTCTACATGTGTAAAACACTAGTCTAATAAGTATAAAATGATATATTTGCTGTATATTAACTCAATCCTAAAATAATCATTATCAGTTAGATGTTATTATCCCCATCTTAGTCTGTTCCTGGTCCTATACGAAAATATCTTAGACTGGGTAATTTATAAACAAAAGAATTTTATTTCTCACAGTCCACAGTCACAACTCTGAGGGCAGAGAAGTCCAAGATCAAGGTGCCAGCAATATGGTGTCTGGTGAAGGCTGGCTCTTTCTTCTTCCAAGATGGCATTTGGTTGCCGTGTTCTCACATGGCAGAAGTGCAGAAGGGTTGAAGGCTGTGTCCTGACATGGAAGAAGAGGTGGAAGAGCTAAGAAAGGGCCTAACCAATTCCTTTCAGCCCTTTTATAAAGGCATTGATCCCATTCATAAGGGCAAAGCCCTCATGACCTAATCACCTCCCAAAGATCCGACCTTCTAGCTCACCTGGGGAATTAAGTTCCACTATATGAATTTTAGAGGGACACATACATTCAAACCATGACACTATCTTAAGAAAAGATAACGGAAATGAAAACAAGTTAAGAAGCTTCCCAAGAACGCATAGCTAGTGAATTTGGCAGAAGTTAGTATTTATTAAGTCATTCTTCTCCAGAGTAAATTTATATCAGTTATATTTTCTCTTTTACCACATGTAACAAGTACTCCTATTGGGCACATTTCCAGAAGTCGAATAACTGGAAGGTAAGAAATACAGCTTTTAAATTTTGACCAAATATGTCATAATTCTTCAAATAGCCTCTTCCAACTTATTCTCAGAGTATGAGAATGCAAGTTTCCTGACATACTCACCCACATTGGATTTCATAAATTTAAAAACATACTAAAAAATAAACCAAGTATTTACGTCATTATTGTTTTATATTGGACTATCCTACTTACTTCTACAGTTCATCAATATTTTATATGCACATTGTGTATTTTCATTTTTCTGTTTATGAAATGACTCCCCTCCAGTTATAATATATAACAAATTACCTTTCTTAAGAAGATCAAAAAGTGTTACATAAAATTTTGTGCCTACCCTGGAGCAGGCACTAAAATAAAACAAAACAAAAACAAGTTTCTAAGAATCACTCTATCTGCACAAACAGAAAACAAGAAAGTAAAAGATAATGAGCATATCTTTTAAAGAAAAGAGGCTAAAAACAAATTTCCTGGAGCTATCCATCTTCTACCTCATGATTTTCATAATATGTTGGTAATATTTTTTCCAATTTGTTAATATTACCTGTTTTTCAAATTTCTCAATGAAATTCATAATCATTTGTCCAAAGATTCTATAAACTTGCATCATTAGACAGTAGATTTTAAACATATGTTTGAACCTTTATGAAATACCAACATTCTTCATTTACAAAAGCAGAGATTTTTTGCAACCTGATGTTAAATATAAAAGATGGTGTTACTAAGTAAATTATACAATATACACAATATTGGGAAATTATGAATTTTCTAGGACCTTATTCATGGAGAGTGTTTAACACTATGCTCATTTCTGTCAACTCCTAAATATTCCTAGAGTACGTCTTTTTATTAGTCTGGGTGTGCTAGTGTATGCAAAATAGTTTTAAGGTTACACAAAGGAAAATATAATTACAAAGATAAATCTTCCCTGAAAGTACTCAACACACCCTCCAAACACACATGCTTTGATTTTCCTAAAAGTCATTGCATCCATTCACACCATTATTCTTAAGCCTATTTGGCTGTTACTCTAGCAGTGAAGCCAGCCAGAGCCTATTTATTTCACAATGTTAAATTAGTTTTGCTTCTGAAGCAGTCAGGGGAGATGTTTTACATGTGGAAAAGTGGAAAATATAAATTGTGCTAGTAGTTGTGATTTGTAGATCTAAAGCAAAGTTTCCCTCTCCGTAGTTTCACCACCATTCCTTTTAAAGTGCCAGGGATTCACTCCTTTAGTCTTTACCAGTGAGGGAAGTATTGGGGTTTGGGCTAATTTTTTATTGTGCAATTCTGTGCTGCACATTGCTAAGCATTCAGCATCCCTGTTTTCAAATCACTAAATGCCAATTAACCTATTTCCCTCATAATAAGAACCCAAAATACGGTTTTACGCATCTCAAAATTTTCTCGGGAAGTATTACACCTTCCCTTCCTACCTTAATTGAGAATCTATGCTAAAATAAAAATACAGTAACATTCTTTACTAATTACTGCTTCCGTTCAAATTCCTTTATCCAATCCATTAAACACGTAATTAGTAAGGCTAGGCTTCCACTCTTAAAACTCAGGTTTTATTTCCTACTATATGCCTTTGCTCATGCTACAGTTTACTCAAAATTGCTGAAGATTATTCTGGCACATGCCTCATCTGCCTATAGTCCTGGCAAAAGTGTCACCGTGGGAAGACCCATGAACCAATGTCTCAGCATCTATTTGCACAGTTTGTATACAATCCATCCTACTGGTGACTGATATGTTCTTACTGTTTTCTATTTTCTGGATGGCTAGAAGTTTTACCTTGTAAAAAGGCAGCTGTTTTAACTGATGCAAAAAAACAAAACCAAACAAAAATCTATCCATTTAATGCAAAAGTGATCAAGGAGAGTTCTAGTATCCAGAAGTTTCTGTGTTCTTACCATTCAGGTTCTCAGAGAAATAGAATGACTGGCATATTCAAAGCTAAAATTTACAAAACTGTCCAAGGAATATCAGCTGCCATGGCCAAAGCTTTGCTCTGAGTTCTCATGTTCATTAAGTTAACTCCAAAAGGAATCCATAGTCTATCTCCATATGAGTTCGTCACTAAATGTCACATGTCTGGGATCACACTCCTGCCCTTGATTCTGTTCTTTTAGAGGTTGACACTACTAGTTACTATAAAGATTTAATGCTGTATATCATAATTTGTAACTAGTAGGCACAGGTGACTTTTCCCATTAAAAAAACACAGGAATCTTTGCATGAGCTTCAGTCCAGAGTCCTGGCTTCCTGAAAACAATACTAATGCAAGACTGGTCTGGAACCTCCTTGGAAAGGATCATATTAATTACTGTTAAATACCAAGAGACCATTTAAGTAACAAGGCAAAGATCTCTGAATCCACATTTCCAGACTCACTATATATCATGTTCCCATGATCTGAACACATTCACCACTCGGGGATATAAAACAGGATTCTCCAGAAGAAAACAACATCATAAAACCGATAGTTTTTTTTTTTCTTTTTCTCCCCAAGAAACTCAGATTAAGTAACAAACTTCCAGATCTGAAGGGCATCTACCTAAGATTCCACAAATGCCATGAGCCAGTGAATCTCCCCTTCTGCCCTCGAATGTTCTTGTGAGTCCGCTAGAGTTCCATTGATAAAAGTCTGTGCCTCTTTGTGAACTCGACTTCTTTCAGTGAATCTCATGATTATGTACTTTCACCCAGCCTTTGTAATTTATTAAAATGTCACCTAAATTTGTTTTGCTATCTTGTATCTCTTCCTCCAATGCTTTGCCCCTGGTAAACCTGTACTTCCATCCTATTTCTCTTTTGTGGCACAAACAATTATGTACGGTACATAATTCTTGATGATGATAACAAATGAATAGTTACTGATCATGCATTTATTATTATACTTTTAATCATTATTTTAGAGTGTACTCTTGTACTTATTGACAACAATTAAAAAAAGGGTAACTTTAAAATGGTCTCAGGAAGGTCCTTAAAGAGATATTCTAGAAGAAGACATTGTTATTGTAGAAGATGACAGTTCCATGCATATTATTGCCCTGGAAGACCTTCCAGTGGGGACAAGAGATGGGGGTGAAGACAGTGATATTGATTCTGGCTCTATGCAGGCCTAGGCTAATGTGTGTGTTTGTGTCTTACTTTCTAACAAAAAAAGTTTAAAATTGTTTGTGCTTTATATATATATGTATATGTATATATATACACACACATATGTGTATATATTTTTTAGACAGGGTCTCTTTCTGTTGCTTGGACTATATTTTTTTGAGCTGTGTAGTATTGTCACAGCTCACTGCAATCTGAAATTCTTGGGCTTAAGTGATCCTCCTGGCTCTGCCTCCCTAGTAGCTGGGCACATGCCACTGTGCCAGGCTTTTTCTTTCTTTCTTTCTTTTTTATGGTAGAGGCAAGGTCTTTGTTTTCCAGGCTGGTCTTGACCTCAAGTGATCCTCCCGCCTTGACCTCCGAAAGTGCTAGGATTATAGGCATGAGTCACTGCATCCAGCCTGTTTGTACTATACTTTTATGTGACTGGCAGCACAATAAGTTTGTTTTCACTAGCATCACCAAAAACATGTGAGTAATGCATTGTGCTACAACATTAGTACATTGCACTGCAACATTATGATGGCTACAATGTCACAAAGTGATTGAAATTTTTTGGCTACACTATAATCTTATGGGACCACTGTCATATATACTGTCTGATTTTGACCAAAACATCATTATGCAGCACATGACATATGTGTGTATGTGTGTGTATAGGCAGTCCCAGGTTACAGACAACCTGATTTATGGCATTCCATACTTACGAACGGGCTCCAAAAGATAAATTATAATTAAATAATTAAATTAATAATTCAGGTACTAGTGTCTTCTGTGCATGTAAACAAACTCACATGGCATAAGCAGTTCTTTGGCTCAGCATCTTTATGCTAGCGGCTAGTCTTACTGTTTAAGGTGTCACTTATGCACAGCATTACTTTTGTTTCAACTTTTTAATTTGATTTTGTGAGTCTGTGTTTACCCTCATAACCATGCCTCCGAAGCAAATCCACTGCAAGTCAAGGTGAGCTTGCAGTGAAGAGAAAGGTGATTACAATCAAAACGAAGTAGAAACAATTTATTCAGAGAAAAGCCAGACACTATCATTCATTGGGAAAGCATCAGGCTTCCATCACTTGACCTGGATTCCAGCTCCACAGGGTCTAGTCTGGTGCTGGGGTCAACTGGGATGGTCCTGAAGCCTGGGTCGGCAAGGGCAGACCTGGAGCCTGAGTCTGAGGGTATCAACTTAGCACTAAAGAGGGCCTGTGGTCTGGGTTTGAGGAGTCTGTCCCGGAGCCAGAGTTCCTAGAGGCTTGCCTATTGCCAGGGTTCACTGGGTGCAAGTCTGGTTCAAGGTTCTTAAGTGAAATCAGTTACTCACTTTGATCTCCTGCCACGCAGGGGTTATTTCTCTCCGTGGTGTACTGCTCAGGCTCGGGGGCGGGTGTCATGGGTAATGTGAAAGTGTCCTTCTTAACCTCTTTAATAAATCTTTTCTTATATCTATGCTCTACCCAGATGCTGTAAGTCTCACCTAGATTTTATAATTCTAATGAAGATATCTTCATGAAGCTATAGTTCCTCAAATTGATGTTTCTACACAGGAACAAGTGCTAGAAAATTTTATTCTGCCATCTTGCTGATGTCACTCTTCATAAATTACATTTCTAAACCCAATTTTCATATATAAATTTGGAATAACAGTTGTACTTAGTTTATAAAACTGTTAATCACTTTTTGTTTTTTTGCTTTTTGAGACAGGGTCTCACTCTATTGTCACAAGCTGACGTGCAGTGGTATGCTTGTCTTATAGCTTATAGTTTATTTGTAATCTTAAAATTATATAAAAGTTAGTCTCAAAATATCTACTTTAGAAGGACATGTTGGAAAAATATCTCCGGGTCCCCACTGCCAAGAATAATTATGCTTTTCTATGTAACTAGTTTTTCTTTTACCTTATTGGCACATTAATTTATGTATGTGAGCACATTTGCTCTTGCATTTGGTTGTTAGGAATTGTAGGACAAAATTTATGACTCCTCTGGTTAACGTACTTGACTTTTAATGCTATAGATGTATAATATTTGTTGAAAAGTTGATAATAATTGAGAAATGTTTTCATATCTCTGTTTATCAGCTTTTCACATAAATTCTCAAATTACTGACCAGAGATATTTCTATTTTCACTTTGATTAACTTAATTAAGAAACACTGATAATATTTGCCTAGTGCACAATGCAAATGTCAAAAAGCAGTATATATTTGTTTTGCTTTGTATGTAAAATATTAGAGTATTTAAAAATATCTCTGCAAAAAGCTTTTAATTATAAAAGAGTTATAAATTTTAAAGACTTACATTAGGATAAATTCCAGGAAGATCAGTTAAATAATTTATTTTTTTGTGACTGACCCTCGAATAACCCAGGGTTAAACTAAGAGGAAGTTGATTAAAGTCTTACATAATTCATGAAGCCTTCTTTATTCTCTTTGTCAGTCAATTTTTGCATATGTATTTTCACTTTTGAAACTATGGTCATGAATCTGAAACTGTGTTTGTCTTTTTTGTATCATCTCCTTAATGCTTAGCACAGTGCTTAGCTATCATATTATGTGTTCAATAAATATTTAAGAACAAAAACACACTTTCCAGATAGAAACTATTTGAAATCTGTCTAGATTACCGTTCTATTTGACCTTGGTTTTGGGGTTTGGGCAGGGTTTTGGCCAGGTTTTTGTAGTTCTTGTTCTTGTTATTTGACCCCTTATCTCAAGTCTCAATTCTGCATCGGAGTTTTATTTTCCCAGCTAAGGTTAGGAACCCTCTGGGGATTCATACTCTCAATCTATTATTTTTATAATTTTTACTAATAACACACAACCTGCTTTATCCACATAAAATTTCTTCAGTTTGAATAAGTACTTAAAATTTAGGAACCGGTTTTTTTTTCTTTGAGCAGTTCTCAAAAATAATTTTTACTTTTGTGTTTTAAGAGCACTTCACATACTAGAACCCTAAGGACTTTAGGACCCATTTCAGCATTGTTTTAGGTTTGATTAAGTTTGGACAATCAATCAGTTTTTCTTGTGTCTTCCAGTATTCGTATGTGATTTCTTTTCTCCAGAGTTATTTTATCTTTAAGTTAATAACAAATGTGTTTTTCACCCTAAGACTTTCAGCCTTAATATTTCTGTGAATATACTTACTATTATGTAGTGTGTCAAATTGGAGGGCATATTCATGGCGCCCCTGAAAACTGAATTTCCAGATTATAGAATATGTAGAGCTTATTTCTTCTATCAATATAATCAAACGATTTCCTGGAGGTTATAAATCACTATCACAATGCTCACATTTTATCTGGGAGTTCAAGAGACTTGCTTAGAGAGGAAGGGAAAACATAACATGTTCTATTTAAAGGAAATGAGGAGTATGATTTGATTATATGATTGTTCTATGATTTTTCAACTCTGAAATAATTATCTTATTTTCTTATTTTTCTAGTTGTATACTTTTTATGGCTTTTTACCCTTGTTATAAAGCCATTATGGTAAGTGCAGAGAACAAATACAATTCTGAAAGCGTTTTATGAATAATTCTTTCCAATAAGTAACTTTCATGATTTTATTTCTTTTTTTTTCTGTTCTTGTTTTTTTTTTTTTTTATTTTATTGGGGGAAAACTACAAAGCATTTACGGTACAATGTTCACAGTCACAATTTATAGTGAGCTGATTTCCGGGGAAAGGAATTCCTCAAAAACTGATTCATGTGATTAACTGTACACCTCGGTAAATTCACTGATTTTATTTCTTTTTTGATGCTAATGTTATATAAGTGAGAGAATTTACTCTTTCCAAAAGCTTCAAAAAATCAGTAAATTACATACTTTCTAAGAGAAAAAACATGACTTCTAAAACTCTGGAATTCTGTGTTCCTGGGATCCTAAACCCTTATATATAAGATCTTGTAAAATACCTATTACCTAATTCTGCTGATAGAACAATTTTGTTTGGTGCCCAATAATCACATACAAATGTACACACAAAGAGAATTTTATGCCTTAATAACAGGTGCCCAGTTCCACGACTGCCTATTGTCCTGTATCGTCTTGCTTTACTGATACATGTTAACCGTTTTGCCTCTTCTACATTTAAGTATGGACCTCTGTTCTAAGTTGAAACATTATATAACTCTTTAAATTAGAATACAGATGTGCAAGAATACTTTCAGTGAAGTGAACTTTAATGTAAATGTGGCCTAATAATCCTGATGAGTTATCTTTTCTAAATTTATCCTTAGGAATATAAAAGTACATGATATATGTGTCTTTCTTAGAGAGCCACCTACCTGCCAAAGAAATAAAAATAAAAATAAAGAAATCAACAAATTCATAAACAAGGCAATATGGAGTCCCAATTTTGTTATTCACTTTTTTCTACTCTTTAAGAAGAGTGATTTATTTTTTAAAAATTTGTTTCAAGGAAATATACTAAAAATTTAATCATAACAAACAAAAAAACTAATGAAACAACTTATAAAAATTCCACAATTACCATACCTGAAAAATTAGAAGGAATGGTAAATACCATTTTAAAACCTGTCAAAAATAGACAATTTATGATAGAACATATAGGAAATATATAACTAAAAAATAACTTTCCTATTTTGCTCAGTAGAATAATATGGAAGCTCATGGGGAATATGTGTTTAATGTGAAAATTAAGTGTCTGATGAAAAGCATTATACAACACAACTATTTAGAATTCTAAACTCGTTTAAAAATTTCTTCTTTCACATTAAAAAATATCTCCAGATGGCAGTAGTGCAAAAGATTTTCATATGGGTATTGTACATTATTTAAATCTGATTTCTATTTGGTTCACTGGAGTTGCAGATGGTGGTGTAATTAAATCTTGACAAGAACCCCCCAGCTACCTATTAACCTCAGTCCAAATCTGAAAACTATACCACACCATGGAATATAATTTCTACAATCTCAACTCCATTAGTTCCTAGGTACATACTTTTTTGAATGTACTCTTTTATATATGTATCTGTACTGTTTGTATAAATATTATCAATACAAATTAAGACAACTTCATAGCGTGAAGGCTCAGACCAAAGACAAAATTATAAGGGCTTTGATAGAAGGATTGTGTTTTTTAATTATCAGTAGTCCCCACCCAACACACAATTTTGATCAAATAATTTGTTCAGGGAAAAGTTATAGTGTGATTCTCAAACAAGTGGTTGAATGAATCATGCTTCTCTTTTTATATATTTTGTGATTCCATGTAGATTCACATTCATGAGATGGTATGTATTTGTCGGAGATAGCTTGTTCTTTTCTTCATAAGTAATTAATTGTATCACAATCAACTCAGTTGCCCAAGCCAGAGACTGGGAATTCATTTTGATCTCTCTCCTCCAGTTTCAGATATATCAAATCTCTATCATAAAGTTGTTCATAAATCTATGACATTTACTACATCTTCATTGCCATCATATGAGCTCAGGAATTATTTCTTGCTGGAATTATCGACCCACACTTGTTTTCTTTCCAATCTGTTATCAACATTGCCATGAAAATAGTCTGTTTAAAACACATATTTGACTAGTAACTTTGCTGGAAAACCTTTGATGACTACCTATTTGTTACATATAGTACATAGTCTAAGATTCTTAGAATGGTATAAAAAGGCCTTGGGCCATCTTGGCCTTACTTACTTCTCAGTCTTATTGCTTGTCACATGTCTTCTTATATTTGTATTATTTTGTCTATCTAAAGTGCTTTCCTTTTACTTGTCTGTCTGACGTACTTCTCTGTACTCAAATCCAGGCCATCTCTTCAGCAATTTTTTCAGATACTCTTAGTCTCAGTTATATCTTTCTCTCTTTTGTCCCAGTTATATCTTTTACTATCCTACCATTAAAAAAAACTCACTTAAAATCCTGTATTAAATGTTTAAGTATTATTAAAAGAAGACACCTTTGTTAATATCCTATTAATTATCTGCATCATAGGAGGTGATTAAAAGTATGTAAATGAGTTTCTTTCTAACTGTGGTGTGTGCGATGACTAGTTTTAGATGTCAACATGACTGGATTAAGAGATTTGAAGATAACTAGTAAAGTAGTATTTCTGGTTATATCTGTAAGGGTGTTTCTGAATGATATTATAATTTGAATCAGTAGATTGAGTAAAGAAGATCCACCTTTGATGTGGGCAGGTACCATCCCATCAGCTGCTGGCCAGATAGAACAAAAAGAAAGAGGAAAGATGGATTTTCCTCTATATTCTGGATATGTATATACACATACATATATGTGTATGATATACATACACACGCACAGACGCACATATTTGTATAAAATGTCCTTCCTATTGGTTCTAACCTTCTGGAGAACATTACCCAATACAGTGAGTAATGCTTCAATGGCATAGATATAATTATGAAAGGGAAGCAATTACATAATCAAATATGGACCCATGGGATTGCTGTAAGATGAGTTGCTGTCTCCTTATTTTTGAATAAGAATTTGATCCTGGGTGCATAATCTCCTTGAATGTCTAGGAGCTCATCTGTAAGGAGAATTGTTTAAAAAAAGTATTTATTGTGTAGGCTTATTTTAAGCATTAAGTATGTTGGTGTATATAAAGATGATTAGCATAACATTTGGCACATAGTGAAGATATATTGTGTGTGATCAAAAACCTGGGACTCTGAGTGTGATTCTCCATGTTTGAATTTCAGCTCACTTAATCTCTAATTCTACATAAACTCTGGAAAGTTACTTAATTTCCATCAGTTTTCCAACTGCAGAAGAGTAAGGTTATTATGAATATTAAATGAAATTATCTTTTAAAGTGTTCAGAACATGACAAGCGTTTAATAAATGTTATTATTAATATCATTAGAGTAGGTACTTAGTGAATGATTGTTCCCTGAGTTTTTCTTCCCATTCATGCTTTGTTATAAGTATGAAAAGTATTTAGGTGTTCTGACAGTAGCCACTGTAAGTCACTAAGAATTTTAACCTTAGGAATTTTAGCATAAGAGAAACCATTAGAAGAACATTTTCAGATATTGAAGAGAGTTACTGAAATTGTACTTGATGGGAATTTTTCTTTGCATTGGTTATTATATTTTAAAAAGTTGGGGTTTTTTTGAGAAGCAATGTTTTCAAAGATTGAACAGGAACATTCAGTTTGAATCGAGGACATCATAGGATTTATTTATGTAGTGCTAGTGTCCCTCAGTTATTAATCATGGTGTCTCATTGCTTCAAACCTTCTGTCACTATGACTTTGACCTTTCACAAATTTCTCTTAATGAAGAGGAAAATTGAATTATTTCATCTCAAGATGCAGTAATTGCTGAAGTTCTCTGTTCCCTTTCTATTTTCTAATAGTGTGACTACCTTAGCCAACTTAAGTTTTAATATATGTGACTTTTTATTTGAAGAATAAAGATTGGGCTTTAGTTTTGAGATGCCCAGTGGCATACCACATTAAACATTAAATAAGTGGAAACTAAAAATGACTACAGTAAAATATTGCTGTCAGCACCATTATTTGTTTTAATCTATTTTTTGTGTTTCCCTAAAATTGAATAACTTTCTGAGACTTTCTGTCCATCCTAAAATAGTTGAAATTTCAGGGAAATTTTAGTTAATTCTTTAAAAATTCCTTTAAGATGGTCTGCCCTGGCTGGGCATGGTGGCTCACACCTGTAATCCTAGCACTCTGGGAGGCCGAGGCGGGAGGATAATTTGAGCTCAGGAGTTTGAGACCAGCTTAAGCAAGAGCGAGACCCTGTCTCTATTAAAAATAGAAAGAAATTGGCTGGAAAACTAAAAATATATAGAAAAAATTAGCCGGGCATGGTGACTCATGCCCGTAGTCCTAGCTACTCAGGAGGCTGAGGTAGAAAGGATTGCTTGAGCCCAGGAGTTTGAGGTTGCTGTGAGCTAGACTGACACGACGGCACTCTACCTGGGAAACAGAAGGAGACTCTGTCTAAAAAAAAAAAAAAAAAAAAAAGATTGCCCTTATTTCTGGAAGATGTAAGCATGTGGTCAATGGTGCTTTATCTGAATAGTAGAGGAGCTTTGATAAGGTTTATTTTAATCATGAATAAATTAACAAACTAATAAGTATTTATAAATAAATTAAATATTTTCTTTGAAATAGTGGTAAAGAATTTCAAAATTCTACAGTCAAAAGTTTTACCTTATCACCCACACACTTCTGAACATATCCTTCTCTGGCTTTGGTACTATCCTCCTCCCATCTTTAGACAGCCCCAAATCCTTACATTACTTCTATTAATAAGTAATACCAATACATAAGAAATTCTAACAGTTTCTGTAGAATTCATATTTTAAAACTAACAAGTGGTATAGCCTTCAACTAGATACAGCAAAAATGTTAAATATTTTATTAGTAACTTTCTTATGCTCACTCACGGAATTTAATTCTTCCTGGTGGTTTTTTTTTTTTAAATGGCACAAACACAACCTCTTTGTTTCTATATTGCATTCCAACATTAAATAAATGATATTCTTTCAGCTTTGTTTATCTATTCCTTGCTGTTGTATGATCTAGTTCCAAAATCTGGCAAACTCGTCAGTGATTCTAAACTGCACAAATGAAGGAACATGTTAGTTTTTTATGTGTCCAGAATGTTTCTATTATGCTCATATAGGACTGCACCCTTCACTTAGAATGTGATACAAGTTGGGGTTAAAAGCAGCTAAATCTTTTCTCATTGAAAACACTTTATAACAGGATCTATCAACCTTGGATTATGTTTTTGTAACAAAGATGCATTTCAAATGTGCCTTGTGGAAAAATGCTTAGCCTATCTTTCAGTACTCTGGCCTTAATCTATGCCTTCATTTTGTTTTATATAGCAACTCTCTTTAAAATCTAAAGAAATAAGCATTTTCTGTATTCTCTAAGAGTTTCCTTCTTTGCAATTTATATGTCCTTGTCCTTGCCATCCCTTTCTTTAAACATACTTTTCCTCTTCGTTTCTTTATTTAAAATATGATAACATCTATTCTTTCTTCTCTCAAATTCCAACTCTTTTATTAAGACTTTTCTCATCTCCCCAGCCACCTAAGGTCTCTGCAAAACCCCAAAGAAGTCAGTATTTTTCTTACAGAATTTAGAATGAAATCTTGTTGAAAGCAGAGATCTCATTTAATTATTCAATCCTAGCCCTCTGCTTATTGTATAACAAGCTGGAGAAGTGCTTGCTAAAATGACCTAAAAAGCTATTAAAGTCAATGTTTGATTTCAGTAAATTTGCTATATTTAGTGTCACTTGCAAGCTATTAGTTCTCTATTTCATGCTTATAGTCAGTGTCAAGCTAATAGAAAAAAAAATTTTAAATAGAGTAATTTCTCTAAAGACACACAACAAATGTTTCTAGGATATTAGAAAAGCACATTGAAATATACCAGACCATCGCTGGTATTTTTAAGATTATTATGTTTTTTATAATCAATTACCACAGGTGTTTTCTTCTCCTATATGAACTGTTAAAATTAAATACATCAAAAATGTCCAGCTCTACAGTTTAAAAAAAAACCTTAAAATGGTAAATTTTCTTGTGCTATGTGATTGATTTAGAGTTAATAAGTATAAAATACAGTTACAATAATAGAATTATATTTCATGGATTTCCCTAACCTGGGTTGCAAATGTCATAACAATCAACGTAAGTGAAAGATACGTAACAAATAATTTAGTTGTTTTGCATGTACAATGCAATGAACTAGCTTTAACCATGTTATTCATGACAACACATGTGATCATGAACATTTTTGGCAAAACTGGGACCCTCCAACAGTGAAGGAGTTGTTCTGTTCACATATTCCATTAAGAAAACACTTGTCTCCATGACCTAGCAATAGTGAATTGTGCTGCCATAAACATTCGGGTGCAGATGTCTTTAGTATAAAATGTCGTATGTTCTTTTGGGTAGATGCCTAATAATGCTAATGCTTGATCAAGTGGTATTTCTATTTTTAGCTATTTGAGAAATCTCCAAATTTTATCTTATTTTCATTCTTGAAACTATTTCATTTGATCTTTTTCTTCACAAAATTTTTGTTTCTACTTCCTTTTACAAAATATTGAGGGTCCAGTATGTATGAATCAAAATTGTGCACATTTAAAAAATAAAAACTTGTAACATGTAAGGTATAACATTTTCAGATAAATATAGCATTTGGGGGTATTATTCTTTCTTAGAAATACAGAAGCTGTAAGACTACCTACTCCTAACACAAACTCAACATAGAAATTTAGAAATTTGCACAAAATCTGTGATTATTCAAACAGTACACATTTTCAGTTTATTAAGTTTGTTTGTTGACCTTGATTAACACTGTCACTTGTTTTTATCTTGGGAGAACACAAGTTATATAGTAAAACATGCAAAGAATTTCAACTAATGAGTCAAATTGTGTTGTCTTTTCAAAGTACTTCCATTTGAAATGGGAGGCATTATATTTACAAATCTGAGTTTTGAAATGTTCCCCAAAATTTGCTTGTTGTCTTTAGTAAGTATTTATCCCCACCATCCAAAAGAAAATTATTGCATACCAAAGAATATAAGTAACAATTATGTACATTAGGAAGCCTGATAATAAAATGAACACTGGCAAACTCACCAGCCAACTTAAGAATTAGAAAATTTCCGATACCCTTGATGCTATCTTTGTGTTCCTCTCATCCGTTCTGTACCCTTGCATCTCCATGGTGGTAAATGCTCCCCAAATTTATATTTATTTTTCTCTTGCTTTTCTTTTTAATACCTCTTTATTTATAAGCATCCTTAAACAGTATATTGTTCCCTTTTTTAATTTTATTAACAACTTCATTGAAATATAATTTACATATCATGCAATTAATTCATTCTTAGTGTACAATTAAATAATTATTAGTAAATTTACTAAGTTGTACAGCTATTCACACAAATTAGTTTTAAAACATTTCCTTCCCCCTATTGAGACCCCTAATTCCCATCCCCAACTACATTTCAAGTATGCCTATTGTTCCCTTTTTAATCTTTATGAGAATGATGTCATACTGCATGTAGTCATCTGAATCTTGCTTTTCTTAGCCAACTTTATGCATCAAGGATTTATTTATGCTGATGTATATAGCAGTAGCTTATTTTCTCCCTTTTATGTTGTGACCTCAGCATAATTTAGTTATCCATTCTATTGCAGTTAGAAATTGGGTTGTTTCATATTTTTTTACAGTGTTGCTGTGATTAGTTTTTGCATGCTTACCCCTCTCCAACATATGTGATCATATTTTCATGTTTATTTTTCTCCTTATTTTAAACTCTACAAGTCTTTATTACTATTATTTTGTATGGTAAATATTTATTTAGATTTATATGCATTTGGCCTTGTTTTTCAGGTCTTCATTTTCTTATTTCTTCTTAAGATAATTTTATGTCTTCTTGAAATGCTCCCTTTATTCTTTTTTGTGGATCTGCTAGCACTGAATCTCTGTTTTTTTAGTGTGCATATGTTTTTAATTGATTTTTGAAGGATATATTAACTAGATACATAATTCTAAGTTAGTGGTAATATTATCTTGAGAGTATAAGAATAAAATCCCATTTTGTATTGGCTTTTGATTTTTTTAATCAGAAACAATCTTTATTTATTTATTTATTTTTGTTTGTTTGTAAAGATGCTTCACTTTATTTAAAATCCATATACTGTGTAAATCAGAGAGTTGGCAGGGCTTTGAATACCCTTTGGTAGAAACCGACTTTTTCTTATTAATGCATGGTAATTTTTTAAAGACAACTTTACTGAAGTATAATTTACATACCATGCTATTACTCCATTTTAAGTGTACAATTAAATGATTATTAGTAAATTTACCAAGTTGTACAGCTATTCACACAAATCAGTTTTAAAAGATTTCCATCCACCTATTGAGACCCCTAATTCCCATCCCCAACTACATTTCAAGTATGCCCCTCCCCTCCACAACGCTCACTGCATCCCTCAGATGTGGTGTACTCCCCCAACCCCCGAATCCCTGGTGAACACCACCACCATTTCAGCACCGTAGTGTTAATCAATCAGTACCAATTTGATGGCGAGTACATGTGGAGCCCATTCTTCCAGTCTTGTGTCACCTCACTTCAAATAATGGGCTCAAGCTCAATCCAGGA